>MU227456.1:105059-115497 GCA_018584345.1 Thuja plicata | reverse complement strand
TAGCATTCAACTTAGTTTTATATAACCATTTACATGAAACAAGATTTTTTCCATGAGGTAAAGTAACTAAATCCCAAGTATTATTAGAAATTAAACTATCATATTCATCTTGCATAGCACTTTTCCATTGAGGTTGATTTTTATCTTGAGAAAAAGTTTGACGATCTTTAGAATGCATAAGAGAAGACATTAAAGCATAGTTACAATAATTAAGTCTCCTAGGTCTAAGACCACCCATTCTAGAAATATAATCATCACCTTCATTAAGTAAATCTTCAAACCATTTAGGATTTCTCTTAGAAGTAATGGAAATATCACTATGAGGAGTAAATTCATCATTTTCATCATGCACAACATTATTACTATCATGAGAAAAATTATCATTAAGAGGAGTAGAGATATTCTTACCATCATCATCATCATCATCTTTTTTAACACTAATAGGAATAGAAATAGGTGCTTTAGGAGTAGGGTTGAGAATGGGATGTTGGTACTCCAAGAGATCAATAATACCCCCTTTAAATTCATCATCTTTGACCTTGGAACAATCATGAACTTCATTTTCTGCAATAACAACATCTCTTGCAATATGTACCTTGTTAGTAGTAGGATCATAAACTCTGTAACCTTTAGTATATTCATCATACCCAACAAAAGTAAAGGAAGAAGATTTAGAATCAAGTTTATGCCTTTTTTTTTTAGGTGTGTGAACATAAGCAATAGATCCAAAAATTTTCAAGTGTTGTAAATTTGGCTTCCTATTGGACCATGCTTCCTCAGGAGTTATATTATGCAAAGCTTTAGTAGGAGTTCTATTAAGAAGATAAGTGGGACAAGCCATAGCTTCAGACCAAAACTTGTAATGCATATCTTTAGCATGTAACATACATCTATCCATTTCCAAAATAGTTTTATGCTTCATTTCCGCCACACCATTTTGTTGTGGTGTATAAGGAACAATAAGCTGATGTTTTATACCAAAATCTCTTGGCTCTTTGTTGGATTCTTGGAGTTTATCATGTGCTTGGTGATTGATCTTGAAAAATTTATCTCACATTTGGTTTATGGTAAAATCCTTCTTGCATTACTTCATGTTCTTGTTTTCATTCTTTTAATACTTCTTATTATTATGATTATGGTTATTTGAATAACCATTGTTATGATTATTATTGTTATGATAGTTATTGTTGTTATTGGAATAATTGTTATTATGATGATTACTATTAGAATTATGAGATTTATTACTATGATTTGGAGTTTTAGAAACAAAATCATATTCAAAAGACTTAATAGTACCAAATTGCAATAATTTAGCCTCCTCTTGACGTAAATTGTTTTGAAAAATTACATAAGTTAAATGAGGAGCTTAAGTAGGAATCGCAAGCTGAGAGTGAATGTTAGTAATAAGTTGCTGAAACTCTTTAGAAAGACATTTCTTAAGAATAATTGTAATCAATCTAATATCACTTAAACTAACATTAACATCACTTAGTTGAGTTTTAACTGCATCAAACTTGAGTAAAAATTCATCCATATTTTTAAAATCATTATACCTTAAGTCCTCCAAGTTGTCTTGGAGTTGAATCTTACGAGATTACGATGAGATGTCATACGTCTGTTGCAGAATGGCCAATGTTTCATGAGCTTTGGTGCAATGTCCAATTAGGACATAAATATCAGGGGTGACAGAGAGACCAATCAAACCAAGGGCTTCTTTGTTTTTGGTCTTCCATGCATCTTTTTCTGCTTGTGAAGTAGAGCTAGCTGGTTCAATAGCTGCATCTGTAGCAACTTCAAGTAAATGTTTAAATCAAAATAAAAAGGACACATGAGTTTTCCATTGATGATAATTAGAGCTATTTAGCTTGATTTCTAAAATTAGAGTAGACATGATAAAATGATCAAATTATCTTAGAAAACATGAATAACAGAGAATATATAATGATCAAGATTAAGAAAAATGAATTGAACTTAAAGTTAATCACAATAGGAATAGGTGAATAAAGATATTAAAAAAGGTTTAATATTTTAATGTAAATGGTGAAACAAAATTTAATTGCAACCAATTACAATACCAACAATAGATATAGGTTAAAAATGATAAACATAGCTTATAAATGAAACGATACAAGTTAATATGGAATAAGAAAAAAGTATGAGCATTTAAGCTTTATTTAATTAAAAAAAAATTTGAGAATACTAAGATTTTAAATGATTAATGAATAATAACCATATGAATAATCAAATTGATGTAAACAAATGTATATTTAAATCAAATGCTTACAACAAAATTATAAGAAATGAATTAATTTAAACTAATTGTTAATGTTGATGAGCAAAATTAGATTTGACCAAATTAAACAATTAAAATGAGTCAAAGAAGTAAATAATCATTCAGACTAGATCTTAAATTAGATAAGAAACCAGAATGAATCAAAGAAAATGTAGATTTTATGATGAATCCACACCCCTGCAGAACTTAGAAAGAATATAACCAGCAAACAATAATCTTCGTAACTCCAACCTACCAAGAAAAACTGAAAATATACTAATTTAAAACTTTTGAATAACTCCCGGAAAGATGCGCTGACAAAATGAAGAATGCTCAAAGCAAAATGGAGGGCTTAGGAAAGAGAAAGTTGTACAGAATGCTTCCAAAGAAAACTTCTCTAAGTAGGATGAAATAAAAAGGTATTTTAATAGTTTAGAAATAAGGTAAAAGTTGCGGAAAGGAAGCTAAGTTGCGCAATGCAATGCCAAGCTGCAGAATGAAAAGACAAAGCTGCGAGCCAAGGTAATGGATAAGAAAAAAAATGCGCTAAGAATAAGCTAAGAGATATGAATGGGCTGCACTGAAGTTAGAAACTCAAGCAAAGAAGATATAAAGTGTCTTCTTGCTCCAAAGTAAGGTAAGATAATGCTGCGCAATACTGAAAGGTAAGATAATTGTTATTACAAATCAGCCATAGTAATACCGTACCTTAAAATAAAATGCTGTTTGCAGTGCTAGGTAAGGTTTTAAAAGTTTTTAATAGTTTTACAACCAAACAATATGATGCGAAGCTGCTGTGCTGAATAAAGTTAAAAATGACAGCGCAAGGTATAAAGAATGATTAAAAAAACTGAAATATACTTGCTAAATAATCCTGCGCAATAAGAAAGAGGGAGCAACCAAGTTTAAAATGTGCAAAAGGTAAAAGGTGAAAGGTTAAAGATAACTTGCAATGGTATTAAACTTAACAATAGGATGCGCAAGCAATGGTATTTGTTGCGCAAGTTAATGAAGCTGCCCAAAGCAATGAAAATAGAACCCAAATGTATTAAGTTACACTAGAACAAAGATACAAATATGATATATCAAATGCAAAGAATTGTAATAATGCTATCTGAGAAAGACCACATGCCTACAGAGAAATATGAGAAAGTTGCCAGATGAAAACAATAATGTTATAATAAATTTAAACAACAATATTAAATTGAAGTATAAACAACAACATATAAAAAGAAATATGAATAAACAAGGATCTGAGAAACAACTGTTAGCAGAGAATTAATCAGAAATCTAATGTAGAAAAAGATGAAGCCTGTGATAGAAATACAGATTAAATATATAAATCTAGAGCTAATAGTTAGAATGCTGAAATGTTGAAAAAACAAACTAAGAATCCCTTGCGGTTGCCCGACAGAGGGAGAGATTAGATTTTATGCAAGCAAGATAAATCTGAATCACTTTTAGAATGCTGAAGTATAGAATATGAAAATTTGAAATAGATATGAGGAAAAAAAACTTAGATATGGGGGCAAGCCATCCAAAACAAGTTAGATTAAAAAAAAAAGAAAGATTTGCAACAAAAAATAATGAGGTAAAACCTGCAAAAAATGTTAGATCAACAAGAAGAGCTTGCTCCTTTGAATGACACCTTCCTACAAAACACTTAAACAAGGATTAAATAGCTCTGATACCATGTAAGAAGTATTAAAAGATGAAAACAAGAACATGAAGTAATCCAAGAAAATGAAATGCAAGAAGGATTTTACCATAAACCAAATGTGAGATAAAATTTTCAAGATCAATCACCAAGCACATGAGAAACTCCAAGAATCCAACAAAGAACCAAGATATTTTGGTAAGGGGAAAAGCAAAGAAAAACCCCTTTGTGAATAATAAGAATATGGCAAAAATCCTAAAGGATGAGAGCAATAAGCTCAATACAATAATGAGAGCAATGAGAGATTGTGAGAAGAAATGAGAGATAGGAGAAGATTATTGAAGCAAGTGTGTGAGAGGCATCTCTTAAGTAGAGATGAGTGGAGGAGTTTGCATGTAACTCCCTTCTCCTATGAATGCCACATTCATATTGTGTGTGTGACAAATGTGTGATTTATCTTAAGGAGGAATATCTATTTTTCTTATTAAAGAAAATACAAAATAGTGACATGTCCTCCTACTTGGACTAGATGACAAATACAAATAAGGATACCTTGGTTTATCCTTTTAAATACATATTTTCAACCAAGGAAATATTAATTGTAACAATACATCATCCACAAAATCAAATTATTAGAGATAAAAGAGAAGGCATGATGACAAGAAGTAAGTTAAGAGATAGCACCTATTTAATTTGTGAATTTGAGCCTAAGAATGTTAGAGATGCATTAGAAAATGGAGAATGGATTAATGATATGAATGAGGAAATTGAGTAGATACAGAAAAATAAGACATGGACATTAGTATTGAGATCGAGTGATAAAAATTTCATTGAAACCAAATAGATATTCAACAACAAATTGAATGATAATGGGGATGTAACCATAAATAAAGGTACATTAGTTTTCAAAGGGTATGCACAGGAAGAAGGAATTTATTATGGAGAAAATTTTCCACCCATTGCTAGACTTGAAGGAGTAAGAATATTACTTGCATACACTGCATATAAAGGATTCAAAGTATATCAGATGGATGTTAAGTCTACATTTTTGAATGGAATACTGGAAGAAGAGTATACATTGAACAACTTAAAGGATTTGTTGATCATGATCAGACAAATATGGTATGTAAGTTACACAAAACTTTATATGGAATGAAACAAGCACTGAGAGAATGGTATGAAAGATTACATTCTTATCTTATACATATTGGATTTATTAGAACAAGTGACAACAAAAATTTGTATTTAAAAGGAGGAAATTATGTTAAGACCCTTATTGCTGAAATATTTGTTGATGATGTTATATTTGGAGGTAATGATAACCTATGCACTTCATTTGCTGGTGAAATGAGGAAAGAATTTGAAATGTCAATGTTTGGTGAGATCAAAATTTTTCTTGGATTGTAAATTTTACGACAGACTACAGATATCTACATTACTCAAGAAAAATACATCAAAGAAGTACTAAAGATATTCAAAATGGAAGAATTAAAACCATTCAGAACACCTATGGTGACATGATGCAAGTTAACAAAAGAAGACATGACACTTGAGGTAAATAAGACTTTGTATAGATCTATGATTGGTAAATTGATGTATGTTGTACAAACAAGACCTTAAATAGAACAAGCAGTTGGAATAGTTGCAAGATTTTCTACTAATCCTAGAGAATCACATATGACTTCTATAAAAATAATTTTTTTATATTTGAAGAATAATGAAGATTATGGACTTTTGAAAAAAGAGAAGGAAAGTTTGAACTGAAATTTTATACTGACGCTGATTGGGCTGGGAACATTGATCATAGAAAGAGCACTACTCATGGAGCATTATTTATTGGAGAAAGATTAGTTACTTGGATAAGAAAGAAGCAAGGATGCATATCTTAGTCAATTGCAAAAGAAAATTATGTTGTTGCTGCTGTTGCAAATTGTTTGAACATAGCATGGATAAACCAACTGTTGAAAGGAATGAATGAAGAGATCATTGACCCAATGATAATTTACTGTGATAATACAAGTTCTATAAATATTTCAAAGAATCCTGTGATGCTTTCAAAAAAAAAGCACATATCTATCAAATATCACTACTTGAGGGAACAAGTACAAGATAAACAAATAATACTGGAATATGTACAATTAAAAGAAAAACTTGTAGACATATTCACAAAACCTTTATTGAAGGATACATTTGAGTACATGAGAGGTAGACTAGGGGTTTTTCCCTTGTCTATTAATAACTAAGATGAGTAGGAGGTTTCATCAACCTACATGAAATCAAAATATCAGACATATTGATGCAAAAGTTGAACTAGACTGACACACACATATCAATACAATGAAAGGTACCTACTACACCGAACATCAAAGATATTTTATTTGGCTATTGAAGAGCTGTATATTTTTTTTCTTTTTAGAATTGTTGTCAAAGGGAGAGAAATTAATGAAATATAAAAAGGAGAAATGATCAATGAAACATCTATCCATCCAAGGGAGAAAAGAGAAAGGGAGAGACATATCTAATCTATAGAGAGATTCAAGAACAAAAAAGTCAAAACTGCAGGTAGAGCCTGCATGGTGAGTTTTTAATACTAAAACAATTTATACATTCAAGCTAGGGAGAGCTACATAATTGTTGTAGTTGTAGAACAAAAATTTGGTATTTTTTGTATGACATATTTTTTTTGCATATTTCATATTATGTTGCCATCAATGCCAAAGGGAGAGATTGATGAACTACAACTGATTGTATCTTTGAAGTCATTTGTTGATATTCAACCGAGTTGTAGATGTGATGATAAACATTATCAGTTAATGTATTGTCATTGATGTCAACTTATTTAAGTATTATTATGGTGGAAAACATTTGTAATATATTGAATATTTGGAACAAACAAAGTTTATGTGGTCAGAAAATGACGAGTTCTGTATACACTAAGAGATAGTGAACATCGAGTAGAATATAGTGTATACCGAGCACAGTGATAACCGAGCTAGGGATTGCCAACACAAAAAGGTATTAACTAAGAAATTAAGTCAAATAGAGGTCGACTAGAATGCTGAGCTGGCAATTGATGATTTCTAGGTAAAAGATAAAGTTTGTTATTTTGATCAAATGGTTATAAAAATTCAATGAAGATCAGACGACAAAGATTGAAACATGTTTTTAACACAACTCCCGAGGAAGGATCAAGTAGGAAAATTAAAGATGGAGATTGAGCGAAAAAATTTGAAGGATGAAAATTAAATGAAACATGATGTCTATATAAGGGACAAGAGATTCATTATGAATATACATGCGAGCACAAATAATGAAGGGCACATACAAAGTTTATGTATGATTGATCCAACTGGTTAAAGACAGAACCAAGCATTTTTTTGCAGACATCACAGAGAAAATAGAGTAAAGAGCATTACTGAGTAGAACAAAGTATGGAGAATCAGATGAACTAAAGTGAAAAAATTGATAAGAGGTATTATGTACTTAGCATAGATCTGAAAATATGCAAAAAAAAGTTGTATTTGAATCAGATCATTACTATATCAATTTAACCATTGTTACAGATAAATCTCTTAACTGAGTAGGACAATGAAAGTATTTATTATAACATTTAGAGAATGTTGAGTGTTTTCTTGTTGACCCCATAGTGAATGCATGGTCAAGAGAGAATTGTTAGTTTTAAATCCCTAACCAGGTGAAATTTAACAATGTGCATTGCAACCTTCAACAGGGTTGGCTCTTCATCGAGCTCACTTCAAAAGAGTGAAATTTTTTTTGGTTACTGGTCCCAGGTCATTTTCCCCTTAGTAGGGTTTCCATGTTAAAAATATGTGTTAATGTGCATGAATGATTGTGGATTGTTATTTTACTTTACACTTTATTTTATTGACCTAGATTGATAATCACAGTATTAATTTACTGACATTCGATAAACACTACTAACTAAAGTTTGAGATACAAAATACATTTTCACCGAGTTGAATTATATGTTTGAAATTATTTTGATATACATCTGGAGCAATTTGGGACTGTAGGATAATTGTTGAGGAAACTGAGTCTAACTGATTCACCCCCCTCTTAGTTATTCTAATATGTCTATTTGGGCCTAAATTAGTGAAAGATGCTTTGGATAATGAAGATTGGATACAAGCCATGAATGAAGAAATTGAGAAAATAGAGAAGAACACAACTTAGACACTAGTACCTAGACCAAATGACAAGAATGTTATTGGAACCAAGTGGGTATTTAGAAATAAGTTGAATGAGCTTGGAGAAGTAATAAGAAACAAGGCTAGACTGGTATGCAAAGGTTATGCACAACAAGAAGGCATTGACTATGGTGAGACATTTGCCCTAGTTGCTAGATGGGAAGGAGTTAGAGCTCTACTGGCTTATGTAGCTTACAAAGGATTCAAAGTATATTAGATGGATGTCAAATCAACATTTTTGAATGGAATAATGAAAGAAGAGGTATACATTAAAAAAATTGAAGGATTTTTTGATTTAATCAAGAGGAATATGGTCTGCAAGCTACATAAAGTAATGTATGGATTGAATCAAGCCCCCAGAGCATGGTATGAGAGATTACATAATTACTTAGTCAAAATTGGTTTTACAAGGACACATGACAATAGTAATCTATAATTGAAGACTGAAAAAGATAAAGAGATATTGTTAGCTGATAAATTTGTTGATGATAGCATATTTGGGGGACAAGATGCTTTATGCCAAACATTTGCAAATAAGATGCAAACTAAATTGGAGATGTCTATGTTTGGAGAGATCAATTTTTTTGTTGGTTTGAAAGTATATCAGATGAATAAATGTATCTACTGTAATCACATTAAAATGGTCATCTAAACCCTAGACCCCTAATCACAACAATTAATCAAGAAACCCTAATCTTGATAAACCATAAGTCCTAAATCAAATAGGCAATTCCTCAATCTATCAAATTCAAACTGATCTAACCTAAACCCTAGGTCTTAATCAACTATCTTACTTGATTAATTAATTAATTCCTAAAAATGCAATACATTGGAAAATAAACCTTATGTTAATTGTTTAATTGATATTTCTGATATATTAATTAAATAAAATTACAATTTTGTCAATTAAAATAAGAAATAGAATTAAATTAATTAATAAAAACAAAATGTGCATTTAAAATCAATTAAATATTTAAAAATGCATATGAAATCATCAAATTGAGTTAACTAATTATCAAATTGGAAATAATCCATTTCCACTCAGTTAACTGATTCTCCACTATTTATCATTTTGGAAACAAAGCTGTTAAGTAAAAACTGATTTTGGAAGTTTCCAAAATAAATGATCAGTCAGTTCAGTCAACTGACTCTTTCGACCAATCAACATCTTTGCACATGGATTGTGCTTCCTAAGATCGAATATTTTCCACTCTTTGGTTTTTAATCTTGACCGTCAATTCGACATAGATTTTCTATAAAAGAGAGTCTCATTTCCTTCACAAAGGATCCCAATTTTTAGCTAATGTTATTATGCAGTTTTCATTTCTTAAGCTTTCAAGCATTTTAGCATTTCATAGCTTTTTGATTGAATAATTGTTAGTTTACTTTCAATCATGCAAACCATAATATAGAGTAAATTTTAATTTGGTACTTTAAAAAGAATAAAAACATTTCAAATTGGTGTCATAAAATCAATCTAATTAGCTTGGGATCAATCTTGGATATGCATATTCATGTAGAATAATCATTTAGTTTCATTCAAAATCCTTTTTTTAGGATCTAGTGTTTCATTTTTTCTTGCGATGACCTGAGAGGAAGATTCAAACTCCTGCCTACTAGAAGGCAATAGATCAGTTTAGGTTAGTCTTTTGTTTATTGTATTCAGTTTAAGTTAACCATGCAATGATCTATTGAAGTGTGTGTGTTTTGTAGATTGCAGATAGAAACCCATTTCCACACATACATTTCTGGTACCCACTATGAGGCCTCCCCACATTTACTTTGATCCAAATCTAACCACACCATCACGTCCAGATCATCGTTTTAGTTCCAATCGACTATGATTTTTCCCATACCTGATGAAAGTCAAATCTGTGGCAATTTTTTTGCCCAAACAGGTCATACAAACCTATGCACACAAATCGAGATAGCCTGCACACATATCGAGAAATTTTTTTCCAAAAGATTTGGTTTGGTTTTGACCTCAATACCATTTTCTATTATCGTTCTTTGCATGCTAATCTACATCAACCCTAAATCCTAGCCAATCCCCACCGAATCTCTTGTTTTTTTAATAGCTATCAAACTTGGTATAAAAGCATATTTGTTTATTGTACCTCCTTACATGTGGGATTAAACCTCTACCCCTCCAACCCCACCTCCTTCTCCTAGCCTGCACCTCCCACCGTGCTGCCTCACCTCCCATCCCACCGCTGCACCACTCCCTGCCTAGCACAACTCTCCCCTCTCCCCTTGACAACCCTCCCTCCTACCTCTCACCTCTTCTCACACCTCCCACTT
>MU227456.1:82990-104980 GCA_018584345.1 Thuja plicata | reverse complement strand
AGCACCTCAGCCTACACCGCCTGCCTCCCCACCCTCCCTCCTATGAACCTGTGTTTTTAGCCTTCTCCTCCCTTTGACACTTATCTCCTCCCTCTGTGCAGCTCCTACACTGCCTCTCTACACTCAACCTCTGCCTGTATCACAGAACCACCACCAAACCACCACCTCTGCTCGTCCCAGCCATCCTAAATTTTATGATTATCTAGCCATCATTCAACATACTTATTGTCTTTCTACAAAAGCCTCAAGAACATCAAATTTAACCTTGTGATCCATTGATGTCAACAAGGGTTTGAAAATTTCTTGCATTCACCATTAGCATTTTGAATTTGGAGTCTAACTTCAAACCCTTATAACTTTCTCATATTAAGTCCTTTTTTCAAGATTTTTTTTTATTTGGGGTGGAACTTCCTAAAGATCACTGTGGTGGAGTTAGTTTCTTGTTTTGGTTGCTTGATTTATTAGAAATTTCACTTTTTGATCATTGTACCTGTCTAATCCTCTATTTTTCATCTTTTGGAGCCTCGTATTGTAACATTTTTTAATACAATTTTTTTGACATTGGATTTGAGATGTCTATGTTTGGAGAGATCAAATTTTTTGTTGCTTTGCAAGTATACCAGATAAAGAAAGGTATCTACATTACTCAATCTAAGTATATCAAAGAGATACTAAAAACCTTTGGCATGGAGGACTCTAGACCTATAAGTACACCTATGGCTACTGGACATATACTATCAACTATTGATGAGATAGCTAAAGTCAATCAAACCTTCTAGAGGTCAATGATTGGAAAGCTACAATATGTTGTCCACATTAGACCATATATTGCATTAGAAGTTGGGATTATTGCAATATTTTCTACAAATCCTAAGGATAGTCACATGATGGCAGTGAAAAGGATACTAAGATACCTAAAGGGAACAAAGGATTATGGATTTTATTATAAGAAGAATGAGAAGTTTGAATTGAAAGTTTATACAGATGTAGATTGGGAAAGAAATGTTGATGACAGAAAGAGTACAAGTGGTGGCACATTCTTTTTGGAAAAGAGATTAGTATCTTGGACAAGCAAGAAACATAACTGTATTTCTCAATCTACAATAGAAGCTGAATATGTTGCAGCAACAGTTAATTGTTCAAACATAGTGTGGATCAAGAAATTTTTGAAAGGTATGAAGGAAGAAATCACTGAACTAGTTGTTATTTTATGTGATAACACAAGTGCTATTAATATATCAAAGAATCTTGTGATGCACACAAATACCAAGCATATTGCTATCAAGTATCATTACTTGAGAGAGCTAGAACAAGATAAAGAAGTGAGACTAGAATATGTGAACACAAAGGAACAGTTAGCAGATATATTTACTAAAGTATTACCTAAGGATGCTCATGAGTATCTAAGAGGTAAATTAGGGGTGATTCCCCTAGCTGAGGCTAACTAGGATCACATGGAGTGATTCAATCAAATGTATTACACTGAATATCTGAAAAATTGATGAAATGGAGGTCACACTTTAGGTGTTGCCTAAATTTGTGAAGAGTAAAGAACAAGATGTTGATTAGTCATAAGCAAGATGACAAAAGTTGCATTTAGTTCAGAAAGTTGACAGAGATATCTACATGGTGAAGATGTATGACTTTGGCATTGTTGTCAAAGAGGAAGAATATACTATTGAAGGGAGATAATAATATGAGGGAGATATTTAGTGAGAAGACACAGAGGGAGATAAGATAAAAAGATAAATCTATCAAAGAGGGAGCTAATATATGTATTGGAGAGAATCAGAATGAAGCTAAGGACATTAATGAAAATATGTTTACAGAACATACTTTTTAGATTGTTTGGTAACCTTGCATGTGTTGTTTGCATGTGGTGTTTTCCATCATTGCCAAAGAGGGAGATTGTTGGAAGCTAAAATTGAAAGAATTGTTATATTTCCATTGATGTTAAACCTTAACTGGTAAGACAATTGCTATCTTGTAAAGTGCCATATCATTTGATTGATGAAGAAGATTTGAAAAGAGGAGATAACAAGAAGACCTAGTGAAATGGTTGAGTTATGAGAAACTACAATGGGTACTTGATGAGATTACACCTTCGACAGGTAATATGTTTTTTTTAATCTTTAAGACCAAGTGAATATTGGAAGACTAAAAGCTTAGTCTTGACTGAGCAAAAGAGAAGAAGATTAAGGAACTTATGTTTGTGCTGAGTGATGTGAGTGTCGAATGAGAGCCAGTACATGCCGAGAAAATATAGTGTTGACCGAGCATCAACATTACTGAGTGTCAGTAATTACCAAGTTATCTACTGATGACCGAGTAGAAGAACACAATGATGATTGCGTGTCAGTATTTTGACAGTTTGAGAAAGATTTGAGATCCCAACTGACATAATTGAATTCTTGGGATATGTAAAGTGTCTTTAAGATAAGGATGATATTTTTGGAGAATTAAATGAGTATTTAATATATGTTTAACCTTTTTTATGTATGGATTCAAGGATTTTTGAGATGTATTCTACAAGGTATAAGGAGTGATGCAGTAGCATCTTGGATACTTGTTGATTTTCTTGTGATTTTCTGGCACTCGGTTAAAGTATGGAGTTCCCGAGTTTCTATTGCTTGGGCATGCTGGTCTTTTTTGATCAGGCATGCTTGTCTCTATTGATCAGGTTTCTATCACTCAGTCATGATTGTTTCAAGTTGATTTCTATCACTCAGGTATGCTTGACCTGAGTCATTTTCTATTGCTCAGGGTGTTCTTTGCCCGATTTGTTTATTTTGGAGTTGGATCTGGTGGCCAAATTTTGCATTTAATTTGGATAATGGCATTAATGATGGATCCCTCATTGGGTTTTGGGTGGACCTAAATCTGTTGGATTTAATTAATGTTGCAGCCGACTGGCTCATTTAATATTTGTTTACAAGCTGACTTGTGGCTGATTTGTATAAATAAAGAGGTTTGAGTAGAATAGAAGTAGGGAAAGAAGAGCTTGAAGAGTTCTTGTGAGATCTGTGGATCTAAGATAGTGAAAGGAAGCTAGAAGAGCTAGTGGAATGTTGGATTAGGAGGCAAGAATATTTCTTGGTGGCTTGCGAGCACAATTTTAGATTTTGTCTTGGAGTTCCTACCACATGTAACCACCCTAATTTGGTCTACTCTAACTATAGACCCTATTTTACCTAAGTGTGATCATACCCTCAATTATGTCAAATAAACTCTTTAATTGGCTGGCATAATTCATCCAAATCAAAGTTAATTTCCTAAGTGATTTAATCACTAATTTACATTAATTGCTTTAGCCAATCCAATAAAATCAATTCAATTCAATCAATTCAAATAAAATCATGGCTAAGGTAATTAATT
The DNA here is from genome assembly GCA_018584345.1 of Thuja plicata. Classification (NCBI taxonomy): domain Eukaryota; kingdom Viridiplantae; phylum Streptophyta; class Pinopsida; order Cupressales; family Cupressaceae; genus Thuja; species Thuja plicata. Next base: position 101,605 of record MU227456.1, on the reverse strand, counting down.
AAAAAGAATTAAATGAAATCATAATTATACCTCATCATTTAAAAAATCAATCCCCTAGCCTAATTAATTCAATTTGGCTATAGTCCTAATTAATTATTACAAAGCAATCAAAAGATTAAATAATTAATTAAAATCCCTATTATTGAGTGAATATATTATTTACATATTTCATTTCATTAATATTCCCTCTAACCTAACCGATCTCAACTACCCAACCATGAGTTCAAACTCATCCCAATCCCTTCTCACATGTTAATTCTTCTTAATTAGCTAATTAACCCTAATTAGCTAATCCCCCCTCCACTCATTCTATATCCTCCCATCTCTATCTCCTTAATCACCTATCTTAACCCTTAATCCTAATCCTAAGCTACTCCTAAGCTTGTCACATTCCTAATTTTGTGATTAGGAATTCAAACCTCCCTCTAAATTCAAAGTTCTCAAGCTTGACCTTAAACCCTCACCCATGCTTCTTAAACGCTCACCTATGCTTCTTAAACCCTCACCCATACCTCATTAATGATAAATTTGATACAGAGTTCTTTTATTGATAAATTTGATTTCTAACTTGCTAACTTGGTTGTTTTCGTGGTTTTGATCATATTTTTAGCAGCCTAACATGTTTTGTAGGTGTTTGAATAGATTAACATGTTTCCCTTATTCATAGTTTTAAACACTTAACACATTTTCTAAACATTTGTTAAATCAACCAAATTACTATGCTCTTTTCCTTTAAGGAAAATCAGAAAATCAAAAGTTGGTTTAATACTTGTGAAGGAATTTGGAGTTAAACGGACAAGGCAAACAAACTCACTGTTTAATTCATTTTGGGATATTGTAATTGAACAAGGAAAATCACTAAGCTTGTGGGACTAATTGAAGAAGCTTCACTATTTTGAATTTCCCTTGGATAAGAAATTGAACAAAGCAAATCACTAATCTTGTGGGATAATTGAACAAGTTACATCATATAATTCCCTTTGGATCTGAAATTGGACAACACAAATCATTTAGCATTGCGGTTAATTGAACAAGCAAACTTCATTGTCTAAATTTTGGATAGTAATTGAACAAGAAAATCACCTAACTTTGGGGAAACTAAACAAAACAAATTTTTATTTCAAGTATTTATGCTTTCATTAACTTAGGATCTTTTCTTGAAGTGTTTTGGGAGAAAATGACATGGACTAGGAGAGTATGCTCTTCTTCTCTTGAAGAATCAAAAATCTCAAAATCCTATGCTCGCCAATCCTTTGTATGCTTATTAAATAGTAGAGGGCCTGTCGGTTGAGGAAAAAATCTCCCGAGAATGACCCAAGTGAGGATAGGTTTTATGCCCACCCTTCCAACTCATTATAAATAATTGCTTCCTCATAGGCCAAAGCCTCAGAAGATGGAATCAGTTTTGTTCTTGGAATTTTGACATCATTCCTTGAATATGCTTGGGTATGTGTAGAGAAGAGCCACTTGAATCTTTCTTGCAAGACTACACATATTGAGTACTCATAGAGCTATACACCTCAATTTTTCCTTGTGCAATTCTATGGGAGACGATTTCAAACAGATTGCCCCATCATAAACAAATGAACTTTGTAGTCAAACTACCCAATTCATCTCTCAAAGGGTGATAATCCTTGTGCAAGGCAAAAATTAATTGCCCCAAGACACTCGTCATATCATGCCCTCACTTGTGTTTGGAGTTGGATAATATGACATCATGACTGGAACCATTGTGTGCTTGGTGATGGTCATATTATGATTAGCATTTGAGTGTGTACCTAAGTCTACGAGAAAAGATTTTCATCCTCTACTTAGAAAATAGGGCGTAAGGATGTGCCTACTCACCCCTAACAATGCAAGAATGCTTGATGTGTCTGAAAGTTCATTAACAAGATAAATCATTCAAACAAGCAACAAAATTCAATCCTTTGGCTACATACCATATTTTTCACTCACTGGAAAAATGTAAAAACAACCTATTATCAGACAAATTTGCATGAAATTCAAGATAAATCAGACACCAAATTTATAGAGCAACAAACAGTCATTTGTGGTCAATCCTACCTCGCATCTAGTTGTGCAAGCTCACATGCAGTGTGAAAGATCACATCTGGTAAATCCTGCATCACTTTTAGGGAGACAAATTGCATCCCATATACTTAGTATGGCATCTAGTTTTGTAAAAGCTCGCACACAAAGTGTCACATCTGGGATAGTGGGCACTTGCATAGTTTCCTCTCAGGGAAAAATAATTTATTTGGATACCCTTTTGGCTTTTTAGTCTATCCCTATTGCTTTTTCTAGTCTCACTATTGCTGTGTCAATTTTTTTTTTATGTTCACCTTGCATGTCCTGTCAGTCTTTTGCAATATGTATGGTCTATTCTCTTTTCAAAACAACTTGATTCCCAACTCACTAATAGGGCATTCTAACCCTTTGACACTGGAATCATTTAATTCCACCAAAACACAAACAAAACTTCTACCTAGACACACTTGAACAATTTGAGACTATACTTGACACTATCGGTAAAATTTGACAAAGTCAAGATACAAATACATGGTTAACACAAGGTGTAACAATTACACTTCTAAAGAATAATAAGTACCTCCAAAATCACTACACTTTCAATGAGGAGAAACATCTCGCAGTTCCCTGCTCGATTTAGACTCCCCAGAAATAGAAAGACCCACTCACAAATGGAGTAAGGCTTTTGAGGAATATTACAATGACAAAAACAAAAAATGTGAAGATACCGATAGTGAAGAGGAATATTGACCGTCCTTTGTTTGGTTCAGATAGTGAGGAAGACATTACTGAAGAAGAATACAATAAACTCAAATAGAGTAAAAAATTTCAAAAAATATTGGAAAAGATAATTGGAGAAGACAAATAGAGATAATTTCTCCATCTAGCATCCACTAGAGTAAAGTTGCCTAAAGATTATGATGTTTAACAACTAAAGGAAAAAGAGGTGTCAACTCCTATTTCTATTCTTTCCAAACAACTAACCTTGATGCAAACTGAACTTGCAAATCTCAAACAAGAGAAGGCTAAACCCAAGAAAAAATACTCTTTAGACTCCATTTGTCCATTTCCTTTCTACAAGAGTATTAATATGGTTCCATTTCCTCCCAACATGGCAAGGCCAAAATATGACAAATATACGGGAGAGACTGACCCACATGACCATGTGAGAGAATTTTGTGCTCTAAGCATAGAATACATGTGATGTAGCACTAGTCTTGCTTCTCCCTAGCTTTTTCTAGGGTCTCTTAGGAAAATCTATTGACCTAATAGGGTTCTTTCACTAACCCTATGCTCCTTAGGTTTCTTCTCACAAGAACCTAACACTTTAAACTAGTGAACACCAATAAGGTAGAATCCAAACTCTTCATGCTCTCTCCTAGACCCAAATTGGTCATTCTTGCTCCATCTGCACAATTTGATCCAAATGGACCCCAAACATTCCCAAATGGAAAGTTAGTCTCCAAGATTTTTAAGTGGACCAATTTCAATGTCCACAACCTACTTTGGAAGTTAAACCCTAATCAAGTTCAAAATTCCAAGTCAAATTCACCCAAAAGAGGGCTACTAGTTTTAGGCCCAATTAGGCTCCTTTTCTGCAATAACTCTTAAAACCTCCAAACAAGTAAGAAAATAAAATTGATATCCTGATACTTTTTATCAAGAACCTAAGGATTTTCTAGGTCTTTTCTCTCAGAGGTGTCTGTACAGTACCTCCTACATTCATGCCTAAAATTCAAGGTTTTAGGTCTTTGCAACTGTCTGCACAAGAAATGGATCTTCTTGGCTAGAAAAACAACTTACCCAAACTTATCCTCTGATTTGGGGTTCCTTCACTGACTCTCCTACCTTCCCACATTCATTTATTGAGCTATGAATGCTTTCAATCCCTCTAAAAAGCTCTGTAATTACTGGTGATCCCTAGCCATGCCACTCTGGATCGCCTAGGGAATCACCTTAAAAATGGCTTCCATAACTGCCTGGGCCCCTCCTTCACTGTACACAATGTAAATGGAGTCACCTTCCATAATCCAAGAGCCCATGCAATTTCTACGGTGGAAAATGGATCTATGACTCCATTAGTTCACAATGCGCAATTCAGGATAGCGACAATCCAGAAAATAAAAGAATTTAAACAAGCAACTAAAAATATTAAATCCAAAAAAATAATACCACAAGAAATCTTATATCAACCTAAATTACTCAAATCAATTCTTACAGAAGTTATTTCAATCCATTAAACAATCTGATCTTCACAAAACACAAAAACTATAACTGTATATCAAATTCATAGTCCGTACACAATGCGACTTCAAAATGCCAACCCTGAAAAAAGCTCAAGGATGGTCTTATATAGTTTACCAAGGCACTAAAAAAACTTATTTTAGAAATTTAAGGAAATAATTACTTCAAAGTTGCATTCTTGTCATAAATTTTGTCAATGACAACATTGAAAACTTTTGCAACTTTTTGGATATGCTATCCAAACTTGTCAAACCCACTAATTAGGATGAAATAAAATAAAATAGGACCTCTAGCCCTTTATTTGACTCATTTTGAAATCAAATACCAAAAACACCCTATTGGACCTAAATGGACACAACAAGTCTCTAAGGACCTAACAAGACATCCTCCTACTTAGCACTCTATATACTAGGACTCTTAGTCCCTTTATTCACCTAGTGGTTTGGCTAGAACTACTACAAGCCAAAAACATAGAATAATCCCTAGGTTACATTGTATCATCTACCCTACCTAGGTGCTCCTGCACCATACTCCCCCAAAAAGGAAAAGCTATGTCACTCCTGTGGACAAGAGATCCACTGAGATGCCCACCTTCTTGAATTCTACCTCTGCAATCTAGGAGGCCTCTAACTCTGGTCTATCCTTCCATTGAATCAAATGTTCCATGTAGACTTTATGTCTAGTAGTCTTCTTAACCTGGGATTCTAGAACTTTGTCAGCTACCATCTAAAACTTTGGAGGTAAGACAACAAACTCCACATCATCACTAACCCCTTGACTGTTTGGATTGATCTCATCCACCCGCCCTATGAACTGGATTAAGTCTTGAACATTAAACACTGGAGATATTCTCAAGTCTGATGGTAAATCCACTTTACAGGCATTAGCCCCATATTTGGACAAGATTTTTCAAGGTCCCACCCTTTTCATCTGAAGCTTGGTAGGGACACCCAGCTGTAGCCTTGATTTGTTCAAGTGAACCATGACATAGTCACCCACTTCAAACTGAACATCCTTCCTCTTCTCATCAACTTTGGCTTTTGACTTATGTTGACTGTCTTGGATCTTCTTCTTGACTTGTTCTTGGATCTCTTTCATGGTATGGGTGAAGTCCTCTGCATGGCCACTTCTATACTCCATTCCACCAAGATACCTAAGCTGACAAACACCCCTTGGGTGCATCCCATAAACCACATCAAATGGGCTCTTTCCTGTCATCCTATTCTTACTATCATTGTAAGAATATTCTACTTGGTGAATGGCCACATCCCAAGTCTTCCCATACTGCTTAGTTAGGAACCTCAAAAGGTTACCCAACACCCTTTTTACCACCTTAGTTTGGCCATCAGTCTGAGGGTGGTAAGATGAACCAAAAGATAGGTTAGTGCCCAATCTTATCGACAATTTCCACCAAAAATGGCTCATAAATTTCACATCCCTATCAGAGACTATACTCAAAGGAAGACCATGAATCCTCAAAATCTCCTTAAAAAACAAAAAGGCAATGTGGATAGCATCATTAATAGTTTTACATGGGATGAAATTCCCCATCTTACTAAACCTATCAACAACTACATAAATGCTATCATACCCCTGCTTAGTTTTGGGTAAGCCCACAATAAAATGCATACTCACACACTCCCATGGCCTGTTAGGGACTGGTAGAGGCTGATACAACCCTACATTACTCATTCCTTCTTTTGCCTTCATGCAAACAACACACTGTTCCACATACTTGGTGACATCTTTCACCAATTTTGGCCAATGGTTGAAGCTTTTGACTAGTTCCAAGGTTTTGTCCTTACCAAAATGACCACTTATAGAACCATTATGTTTCTCTTGTATGAGGTTCATCCTCATTCACCCTTTAGGTACACAAAACTAATTTCCCTTGAACAACAATCCATTTTGTAAAGTAAAATCAAAGAACTTACTATGAAAATGATTTTCAAAATCAATACATACCTTATAGGCCTCGCCAAAATCCTCATCTGCTTTGTAGAGATCTCTAAAACTATCAATCCCAATACTATTCAATTGGGCTTCATGCGCTGTCAACAATCTCCTACTTAAGGCATCTACAACCTTATTAAGCTGACCCTTCTTATGCTTTATAGCAAAAGTGAATGCCTGCAAGTACTCAATCCACTTCAAATGCATATTTCTCAGCTTCTCTTGTGTGTTAATGTAACTAAGAGCCTGATTGTTAGTAAATACCACAAACTATTTAGGCAATAGATAATGCTTCCATTTCCTTAAAGATTTAACTAGAGCACATAGTTCCAAATCATAAGAAGAGTATTTCTTCTTAGCCTCATTCATTTTCTCACTAAAGGAGGCAATAGGCCTACCTTCTTGACTCAATACCCATCCTACTTCCATTCCACTAGCATCATATTCAATAGTAAACAAATTCTCAAAGCTTGGCAACTATAGGATTGGTTGAGTGGCCACTTGTTTCTTCAACAACTCAAAGGCTTTCTCTGCTTCTTCTATCCACTTGAACTTATTTTTGTCCCCACCCTTTATAGTATCTATCAATGGTGCACATATCCCACTGAAATTCCTAATAAACTTCCTATAAAATTGGGCAAGGCCATGAAAAATAATTACCTCAGTGGGTGTAGTAGGTGGAGGCCAATTTAGGATGGAAGCAACCTTATCTTTTTCCATCTTCAAAGACCCTTTGGACACCACAAAGCCCAAGTAGACTAGTTCTTGTTTTAAGAACTCACACTTCTCAAGGTTAATAGCCAATTTCTCCTCATGCAACCTTTTCAATACTGCCTCTACATGTCTGATATGATCCTCTCTTGTCATACTAAATATCAGTATATCATCAAGATATACCACCACAAACTTCCCTATGAAGTCCTTGAGCACCTCATTCATGAGCCTCATGAATGTGCTCAGAGCATTAGAGAGGCCAAATGGCATAACAAGCCACTCATATAACCCATCTTTGGTTTTGAATACCTTTTTCCATTCATCACCTTCCTTCACCTTGATTTGGTGATAACCACTCTTCAAGTCCAACTTTGTAAAGTACATTGCACCTCCTAGGCAATCCATAAGATCATCTATCCTAGGTATAGGGAATCTATACATTATTATGATTATGTTTATTTCCCTTGAATCTATGCAAAGCCTCCATTTTCCTCCCTTCTTAGATGCCAAAACAACTGGGACTGCACAAGGGCTATTACTCTTCTTGATCAAACCTTGATCCAAGAGTTCTTGTACTTGTCTAGCTACCTCCAAGTTTTGATCAGGAGTGAGCTTATATGCTGCCTTATTGGGAAAATATTCACCTGGAACAAAGTCTATTTTATGACTTATAACCCTCTTAGGTGGTAGGGTTGCAGGAGTACCATCACTCTCAATATCCTTGTACTTCTCAGGCAATTCTTGCACCTCTGTTGGTAATGGCTTTTTCATTGATTGTTCCTCCTCCTTAGGTCTTAGCACAATGACATAACCTTCCCCCTCATCATCCTTGATGTCATCTACAAACTCCTTACCACTGCATAACATAACATTAGGATTTTTATTTTGTGGCTCTTCATCCTCTAGAAAAGACTAAAATTTGAAGGTCTTCGCTCGTTTCTTGAAGGTGATGGAATTATCCTTCCCATCATATACTTCCCCATTATCAAATTTCCAAGGTCTCCCAAGTAGTAAATGGAAAGAATCCATTGACAGGATGTCACAAAGCAATCTCTCCTTGTACCCTGCTATTGAGAACTCTACCCATGTTTTCTCATTGACCAGCACACTTTGGCATTTGTTGAACCATGTCACCTTATAGGGATTCACATGGGGTATCTTGGATAGCTTAAGTTTCACCACTGTCTCTTCTGAAATGATATTGTTAGTTGAACTAGAGTCCACTATCACTTAGTAGACTTTGCCTAAGATCTTACATCTTATCCTAAACAGAGCTCTCCTATGCTTGGGCTCATCCTTAATTGGCTGCCTTATCAACAATCTCCTCAACATTAAATTCTCACCCATCTCTGAATCTAGATGGTCTATTTCATGGGTTTTGACACTTGAAGTGTCCTCATGTGCATATGCTACTCTTTTGTCACTTTTTTCTGCAGAAGGTTTGTCAGGACATCTATAGGCTAGATGGCCTAGTTGCCCATAGTAATAACACTTCATGGTTGCAAAGTAAGAACTACTTCTACCTCCTCTTCCTCTTTTAGGACCACCATGATTACCCCTACCTCTATTATAGCCTCCTCTTGAACTACTTTCAGTCTGTTTCTCTGTCAACTTATTCTCTCCTTGTGACCTTTGTTCACTACCCCTGCCTTGGTAGCCTCTTCTTTGACCCATTTGGTCTCTCCCTCTGCCTCTATTGTTATTTTTATTCTTGAAGCTAGAATCCCCTTTCTTCTTATTCTTTTCTTCCACTCTTATAGCCAATTGATGACACTTTTGAATTATAGTAGGTGTCCATAGGCTAATCTCCTCTTGGATGTTTCACTTCAATCCACCCAAGTATCTAGCAACTTTGATTGACTCTTCTTCCTGCAATTTAGACCTTAGACACAATCTTTAGAATTCCTCTATATATGAGGCCACATCTAGGTCTTTCTGTTTCGAGTTTTGTCTCTTACTATGAAGTTGGATCTCATAATCCTCCAAAAGATAATTATCCTTCAACTTGGTTACCATGGCATTCCAATTTTCTATTGGTTTTTTCTCCATGCTTATCCTCTCATCCTGAAGGTATTTCCGCCAAGTCAAAGTTGACCCTCTAAGTCTAGACTTGGCCACTTTAATCTTTTGGGCTTTAGATATATCCTCACACTCAAAATGATTCTCCATTGCTTCAACCCAGTCCATGACTGTTTCAATCTCCATCTTTTCTCCAAACAAAGTTATCCCTTCCAAAGCTTTGCCACTTACTTCTTTTATGGATTTCAAGAAAGGTTCCTCATTCAACACTAGGTCTGGTTCAGGGATGAAGTCTTCCTCTTCAATATTTTAGTTACCTGTACCACTGGTTTCATCTCCAAATTCCTTCCTTTTAGCAGCATTTTCTAGTTCTTCCATCTTTGTTAAAATGGAAAATAAATTCGAGCTAGGAACGTTTAATCCAATTGAGTTAGGAAAAAGGAAGATTATTATGAATCAAGCTAATCCTTAGAGCATACACCAAAATGAAACAAAAAAGGAGACAAGAAGTTTTGAAGGGGGAAAAGAATAAAAAAACCCCCGTGATATTATTAAGAATGGGCTAAAAAAGCCTAAGAAAGAGAGAGGAAGAGAATGAGAGCAAAATGCTCATACAATGCTTCAATGAGAATGAGAAACTAAGTGTTGCAAGTGAAAAATGAGAAAGAAGTGAATTGTGTGAAAAAGTGAGTAAAAAAGAGAAAAGAAGCATCTCATATGTAGAGATGAGAAGAAAGGAGTTGCATGTAACTCCCATGTGCATGTGAGCCACATTAATAATGTGTGTGCCACTTGTGCTATTTCCTCTTAAGGAGGAATCTAGAAATAAAAGAAATTACAAATAAATATTATGTCCTCACACATGGAAAAGAGGACAAGTGTTCATTTAGGGATTCTATAGGAATCTCCTACTTACATAATAAACTAAACTAAACTACCTTGGTTTATAATATATTTCACCAAGGAAAGATTACATATTCTAACAATCTTCAACCTCATTGCTTCCAAAGTACCTTCAAGGAGTCTATTTTTATCCTTTTTCTCTTCCATGTCCTTGGCCAATTCTGCATTTGTCACCATCTTTGTATAACCACTAGATTCCACTTCTGACATATACCAATCTTCCCAATTTTCTCAACTTGCTCTGATAGCACTCTGATGTAGAACTAGTCTTGCTTCTCCCTAACTTCCTCTAGGGTCTCCTAGGCCAATATTTTGACCTACTAGGGTTAATTAAATAACCCTATGCTTCTTAGGTTTCTTCTCACAAGAACCTAACACTTTCAACTAGTGAACACCAATAAGGTAGAATCCAAACTCTTCATGCTCTCTCCTAGACCCAAATTGGTCATTCTTGCTCCATCTACACAATTTGATCCAAATGGACCCCAAACATTCCCAAATGGAAAGTTAGTCTCCAAGATTTTTAATTGGACCAATTTCAATGTCCACAACTTTATTTGGAAGTGAAACCCTAATCAAGTTCCAAATTCACCCATAAGAGGGCTACTAGCTTTAGGCCTAATTAGGCTCCTTTTCTACAATAAATCTTAAAACCTCCAAAAAAGTAAGAAAATAAACTCCATATCCTGATACCCTTTATCAAGAACCTAGGGATTTCTAGGTCTTGGCTCTTAGAGGTATCCGTACAGTACCTCCTACATTCATGCCTAAAATTTAGGGTTTTAGGTCTTTGCAACTATCTACACAAGAAATGGATCTTCTTGGCTAGAAAAAAACTTATCCAAAGTTATCCTCTGAGTTGGGGCTCCTTCACTGACTCTCCTACCTTCCCACATTCATTGATTGAAGCTATGAATGCTTTCAATCCCTCTAACAAGCTCTGCAATTACTGGTGATCCCTAGCCATGTCACTCTGGCTTGCCTAGGGAATCATCTTAAAAATGGCTGCCATAACTTCCTGTGCACCTCCTTCATTTTACAAAATGTACATGGAGTCACCTTCCAAAATCCAAGAGCCCGTGCAAGTGCCACGGTGGAAAATGGATCTATGACTCCAATGGTTCACAGTGCTCAATTCAAGATAGCGATAGTCCAGAAAAAAAAAGAATTTAAACAAGCAACTAAAAATATTGAATCCAACAAAATAATACCACAAGAAATATTATATCAACCTACATTACTCAAATAAATTCTTACAAAATTTATTTCAATCCATTAAACAATCTGATCTTCACAAAAGACAAAAATTGTAACTGTATATCAAATTCACAGTCTGTACACAATGTGAATTCAAAATGCCAACACTGAAAAAAGATTGAGGATGGTCTTGTATAGTTGGTGAAGGTACTAAAAAAACCAATTTTAGATAATTAAGGAACTAATTCTTTCGAAGTTGCATTCTTCTCGTAAATGTTGTCAATGACAAATTGACAACTTTTGCAACTTTTTGGATATGCCATCCAAACTTGGTCTAACCTTGTCCAAACTTGTCCAAACCAATAATCAGTATGAAATAACATCAAATAGGACCTCTAGCCCCTTTTTTTGACTCATTTGGAAATTTTTATCCAAATTTCCTTATTCTATAAATTTTGGCTATAGGTGGAGTAAATTTGGCTCCCACAAGGGTAGAGCCTAGCCTGTGAGAAAGACCTTAAATTTTCTGGTCTTGGTTGTGTCCTCTGCTATGTTTTTAGTCCTTTAGTCTATCTTATTCATGCCAAAATAACCTAAGTATTAAATCCATATGCAAACTTGATAGAAAACCCTAGTTATCCCAAGCTTATTCTATTTTGTCATTACCTTTTCGGATAACTTAAGTTCCGTCTAAAGACACATGCACAAATATAATACCATTTGTCTCTTTTTCATGGTAAGAAAAGGAATATTCTCCAAAGCTCAAGAGACTTCCTACACACTGTCAATCTAGATCACTCATATTCTCCATCTCATGGTTTTCACTAAGTCTCCGAAAGAAATGATGACATCAACAGAGATCACGAGACTTGGAGACTGCCTGTTCTATTTTGCCTTAGTCGCTTAGTCTCCATAAGTTGGTGGGGCTAGTTAAAGGTTCTCCTAACTTTGCAATGGCCATTGATCTTATGTTATGATCCAACTATAGTCGCATGATCTCATGAAGTAACTCAGAGTTAACAAAAGATCACGAGATCTCATGACTCAGCATATTTCTAACCCTACAGATATAACTTCAGTTCAGGATAGTCAAGTTAGGCTTTCCTTTAGTCACTAAGTCTCATAAAGAAACCCTAGGCAAGCAGAAAGATAGGAGACCACAAGACCACTTAGTCCTAAGGTCTCCAGATGAGCTATGGTCAAGGAAGTTGAGTAAGGTAAAGGACCAGTTTGTGGATGTTTTAATCAGCACCATTGATATGTTTTCAATCCCGTGGTGGTCGCTAAGTCTCCTAAAGGAATGGAATATTCTCTTATGATCTGGAGACTTAGTGATAGTCATCCGATGTAGATCTAATCTTGTGGTGGTCGTGTTGTCTCATAATGGACTTAGAGTTAATAAAAGCATCTCGCGACCTGGAGACATAAGCAAATCAGAGACTCAAGGTTAAGGGCTAGTCTGATGTAGGTTAAAGGACAAAGAAAGTAATAAAAAAGATAAGGATCCATGATTCTGGTTTAAAGGAAGATGAAGATTCAATATGAACCATTGATCAAGCTCCTGTGCCACCTAACTATTATTATTTAAATATTTAAAATTATGAAAATCTGATTCTCAGAGTTCATAAGCAGTGGCACAATTTCTCAGGAATTTGATAGAGAGATGGGTTGGGCCAAATTCTCAGAGCTACATTAATGGAAAAGTAAGATATTCAAAGGCATATCAGATCATTTTAGATATTTGATGATGCATTTATGAGCAGAATTAATAGTATTAGGGTTTTTGATTATTCTATTGCATATGAATTACAACCCTAATTTTAGGAATCAGATTTGCTCCAAGCTTGCATGCAAAAGAAGGATGTATATAATAGTTTTAGAAGTTGTTGGTAAGAAGAGTTTTCTAGTTGTAGAAATTATCTGAGGCATTCTTTGTACCCTCTAATTTTGGCAATTTGTAATCTTTCATTGAAATCCAGACTTTGTGGGAATTATCTGTGACATTTTTCTGTCTTCTAATTTCCCTCTTTCTGTATTTTCTCTTAATGAATATAATAAACTGGTTTAGATCAGAGAAGTCTTAGATTTCAGAGCCCTTCTCTTTTTTAGCATCTTTACATGCTATTGTAGATGATTTGATTTAAATAGTTTGTGGATTTTTTTCATCCCTGACTATTTTGTCTCATTTATGCATCCATTTGCTGAAGTGAACATTTGCTTGTAGGTCACAATCTGTGTCTAAATATCTTAGGAAAGCTATTGTTTGTGAAATATTCTCTTTCCTTGAATAGCCTCTTTCTATTTTAGACATCTCTGTGAAATAATTTTGCAAGCATGTTTAGAAAGATTGTGTTCTATTAGATCTAAGAATCTTGATGCTAGTGTGGCCACTGTGTTGTCTTCATATTTATTTTGGTGTATCACCTAGTAGGATAGTTTGCTTATTTAGTTATTTCCCTTTTATGCATTCTTTCTATCCCTTTTCCCTCAAGATTATATTTTCATTTTGAGAAGCAAATTTGGGTGATTATCCAAGAGGAACCAGCCTAGAACCTGGAGGTCTCATTTCAGTTAGCAAAGGTCCCACAAACTAGAAATGATTCCCATGTTATACTAGATTATCAAGACTATGAGAGCTTGACCTAGGGTGCAAAATTTAGTGTATAACAGTTCTAGCAATGCTCGGTGGGATGATAAAATAATTTTACTTTTGAAGGTTATGCTATCTCTGATATACTGATTGCATAATACATATGTAGAGAGGTTTTCTTGCCAAGTATATCTGGTGACTCCATTGGTGAAGAACAAAAGATCCAGTCCTGTTCAAAGTTTATGAAAAAAATTGGAACAAGAAGCTCAAAATATTTTGAGTTCTTGCAGATGCCCTTAACAAGAAAATATAAAGGGAGATCATCTCAAAGAACACCCCCTATGAGGACAGTACAGGCTACACCTCATGATACTTCAGAGAAGAGACCTTTTCCTTTTCATTTCAGAAGAAGAGGAAGATCCTTAACTAGAGAGCTACAAGAAGATTCAACTCTACCCTTAAATACAACTCACACAGTTGCTGCTCATCAAATCACAGCTCCTGCAATGGCTAGATAGTTTGCCTTTGCACCCTTCAACCAAGGAAGTCCTTAAAATTTTTCTCAAAATCATGATGTGCACTTGGTAGCACTCAAAAGTCTACCTGATTTCATAGGTGAAGGACAAACAATAGATTTTGAACACATAAGAGATGTGACGACTATCTGTAGTATACACAATATCATAGAAGAAGATGTGGCTACCAAGATATTAGCAGCCTATTTTAAAGGTAAGGCCTTAGAATGGTTTACAACTCTTTCTGTTGGTTCTATTAATTCATGGGATGGATTAAGTGATGCATTAAGTAAATACTTTAAGGATAAATCAGACAATCTATCTTTGGTTGAGCAACTAACAACTATAAAGAGAGATCCTCAAGAATAGATGATAGATTTCAATAATAGATTCCTCAAGACATGGAATACAATACCTATCTCAGTAAGGCCATTAGCTGACCATGATTTCCTATACTTCTTGCCAAGTTTGAATGGTCAGATCTCTGTCATGATCCAATCCAGGGGAGGTACCTTGTTACCTCAGCCTTTTGACATAGTTGTCAAGGGTGAAAATTGTTTGATCTAGGCAGGCATGATAGCCAGAAGGCCAACCATGCCTATCTTTCCTAATATTTGGCCCACTGCACCTCTACAAACACCTCTTTTTACCCCTATACCCACCATAGTAACACCTAAGGTTGGTACGAGAAGTGAGGAATCAAAAGCAGTCCCTTCTCAAGAGCTACTTGAATTAAGAAACAGTAAGCAAAATACGCAAAGTCATCAACAAGAAATGACTAACTTGTTGCAAACTATGACCAAGGAGTTGACCAACTTAAAGAAACAGGATTAGGGGAGTAGACCATCCTATCAACAATAGAATCAAGGTCCTAATTAGTAGTATCAAAATCAAGGACAATCTTACCAGCAGAATAGGCTCCCATATCAAGGAGGTTATTAGGGACAAAGGCAAAATTTTAATCAAAGGTAGTTCCAACCTTATAATTTGATGCCTCTTAAATATGCAAATCCAGTCAGGGATGTGGTCCTAAGTCAAAATAATATTGCTGTAGAGATGGAATGGTGTTATCCTTGTAATCAGTCCCATAATTAGACAACATGCTTAAATGGAAGGGTACACCAAGAACTTATGGTGCAGAATTCTTCAATTATACAATTAGAGGCCTCTTCTAGTGGGTCAATGCCCCAACAAGAAGCATATTCTGATGAGACCACTCTCCCTAATTGGGAGGAACAATATTTCAATGGAGTTAATGGTGAATCCCCAATTACTTCCAACACTAGGTCTAAAAGAAGAGCTCAAGACATGGAGAAAATGAGAGATATGGCTAAGGCTTCTACATCTATAGAATCTTCACAACCATTTACTCCTATCATACTGAAGAAGGTCCCCATTATTCCAATCAAGGAAAATCAACCTTCCAAGGAGGTTGAGCTTATCATAGTGAAGGCACACCAAAGAGTACACACAACAATGCCTTTCAACATTGTGGACAATATGAAGAAATAAAATGTTACTATGTCTATGTGGGACTCTTTCACTATTCTAGGGAAGCCTGAAATCTTGAAGAAGGCTATGAGTGAAGTGTCAACTCCTCAACCCACAAAGATACAACAAATCTAGTGTTGGTCAACATTGATCAAGAAAAGGAGGCTCCAAGTAGTAACTCCAAAGAAAATACCATTCAAGATAGGAACTGTTGACAAGTTGACTTCTTGAGGAAGCATGGCTTATTTTGTGTTGTCAATAATGTCAACAAATTCATACTAATTTTCTGTCAAAGATAACTTAAGAGATAAAAAGACTCAATACAAAATATAGAGCAGTCAGACAGATACAGTGATCAGCACATCAGCATGCATGTTAGAGACCACACCAGATCAAGCGTGCTTAGATATATACTCTATGGTGTGTGTATATGATATATCCAAATGTGAAAGATATAAAACATTAGTACATAAAAGTTACAGACAGATTAGTACACTGCAGTCCAGGAAACAATCCAAAATATAGAGCATAGAAGCCAACTACTGTTTTGATCAGCATGTATTATTTTGTGATACTAAGGCTATGCACATTTAGTTATAAGTTTTTTATGATGTAATTAATGTTTTTGTAAACATGCTTGAGCCAACTTGTTCGGAAGCATTGTATATTTTGTTAAGAGGCCGACTATGTGTTAAGTTTTGGGTCGCACCTATTCATTTGTAAAGATATAAGTATGTAATGTATTATTATGTTACATCATGTAAGAGAAGTCAATGATTATGTAAGAAGAAGTTACAAAGGGTCAATATAATGAAGTTAGAAGATGATATAGCTCTTTAAAGGAGTAAGAGCATCCACGCATACACGAAACTGATCAGACATTAGTGTCACTACAGCAGTTCATTTTTGATATAGTGCATATCAACATTCAGAGGGTTGTAGCCTTCATATTATTTGGGTAGTGAGCCTAGGCAGTGAGCCATCCACCCCTAATAGGGTTATTGTAAAAGACTCCTAACAGGGTCAGACCTTTAACTAGGTCATTGTACTCAATTTGTAAAGACTGCTTCTAACAGGGCAAAGGAAATTTAATAGGTTCATTATACCTAGTACAATATTTTTTGGGTACTAATCCCAACCAGAGTTTTCCTCTAATCAAGGTTCTTCGTAATCATATCTTGTGTTATGTGTTTTTGTGTTATGATTCTTTGAATGCACATTTGATATATGTTTAATTGGCTGAAATATAAATAGTTGATAAACATTGATTCACCCGCCCCCCTCTCAGTGTTTCTAACAATTGGTATCAGAGCTCTAGTCCTCTGAAAGAAAGTTTAACCACTTGAGGAGATCATGGACCTAGCTGAAGCAAAACATTTGAAAAAGAATCTTGAAGCAGCTCTTGAAGATCTTGACAGATCAGAGAAAGAAAATGAAGAATTAAGATTGAAAAATGATGGCTCTCAAATACTTATCAAAAGGCTAAGGAAATATCTGAAAGATTGTTCTACAAGTGATCTAGGACAAATGGTCAAAAATCTTAATGAAGAGAATAAATCTCTAAAGGATAAACTTGAAGATCTCGAGGAACAACTTACAGATAGCCAGAAAACCATTGAAGACAAGATCAAAGAAAGAAAACAATTGGAAGATGAACTTATATAGGCAAACATGAAAATATTGGAATTGGAGAACATGAAGAAGAAGTTGGAATCTAAATTAATAGAAGCAAAGGATAAGATTGATAAAATCCACACAAGTTCTGATTTGATTCAATCCCATCTCAATGCACAAAGAAAAAAAGGGAACACTACTGGTCTTGGATTTAGTACAGCACAAGATGAAATCAAATCATCACAAGAGAAAGAAAAAACACTTGAAGAATCTTCAGAAGCTAAGAAAGTTGAAGATACTACAGAGGTTATATCTAAACCACCAAAAAGGGAAATTAGACAAGTTAACAGAACTTTCTATGCATGCAATAAACATGGGCATTTGGCAAGAGATTGCAAAGAGGTAAGAGATTTTCAAGGTTACTATTTCTCTTGTAATAAATTTGGTCGTAGGGCTATACATTGCAGATCTCAGTCACAACAAAATCAAAGAAGAATTAATCAAAACAATCAGAGAAATCAACCCCAAAAGAATTTGCAGAACATTACATGTCAGATATGCAACTACAATGGACACATAGCAAAACAATGCAGCATGATGAAGAAAAACATCAGACCTCCTATCATTTTTCACACATGTGGAAAGGCTGGACATATCTCAAGGTTTTGTAGATCCAAAACCCAGAATCAAGAAGATCCCAAAAAGTCTCTATTTGAAGAGAAAGGAGAAGTCAATTTTGTCAAAGCAAATGAAGATTCAAGAAACGTTTGGGTTGAAGTAAAGAAGGACAAAGATATTGACAAATTAGTTGATGCATCCACAGTGGACGCACCCTCTACTTCTGCCTGAATAGACCTTCTTGGTCTTAGGGGGAGCTATTCTAGCTCAGAACTCCTGCACGGCTGGCGTACTCACTTCAGAGTATGTGCCTTTGGATTCATGGTTAGAAGCTAAGATTACAGTTGTATGCATTCACGCATTATCTATATTACATCAGGATCAAAGTTTGAAAATATCTATGTATGGTTGCAAGAATTAAATGTGGTAGATCGTATAAAAAGAAGTTTGTAGTTGATCATTTTCACAACTACATTCAAGAGCACATAAATTGAGGAGCATTGGAGAACTAAGACATCTAGGTATGAAGGCATAGCAATTTGAAAGTTGGAACGAACGATTAATCAATTTGAAACGAAGCCCTAGACGTCACGCCGTTTTATAATTTCATGGAAACCCTACTTAAATGATCACCAAGTAAGTAATGGTGACCCCAGTTGTATTTGATGTAGTAGAAAGGAAGAGATTCATATTTAAGAAGCATCCATTCAAGTCTATATTGGATGATGT
>MU227456.1:58573-69410 GCA_018584345.1 Thuja plicata | reverse complement strand
TTTTGGCTCAAACTCACAAATTAAGCAATTTGAGTTTAAAGACTTACTTCTTGTTCTTGTACCAGCTTTCTTATCTCCTATGATCTAGTCCTTTGGATGGTTCCTTCTTACATATCTTGCAAGTACATGTACAACTCTTTGTGTATCAACTTGATCTTCATTACCTTGCACATTATTTTGATCATTATCCTAACTGTCAGTAACAACATTCTGACCATCGGTTGCAACATTCTGTTGTTCTGGAATTAAGCACTGTTGCTCAGGTAGAGTTATGGGTTCTTCACAATATACAAACTTGTTGTATTCTTCTGGTTCTTTTGTTCTTTCTAGCTCATTATTTTTGGAAAATTCATCAATCTTTACATTTTCACTTTCAACTATTTTGTTAGAAGCCTTGATTAGACATTTAAAAGCTTTTCTCTTAGTAGAATACCCCAGAAAAATATCGTCATCACTTTTGGCATGAAGCTTTCCATTTCTATCATCCTTTAAGACATAACATTGAGTACCAAATATTTTGAAGTAACTTACATTGGGTTTTTTACCATACAATATCTCATAAGGTGTTTTCTTTGTGTCCTTCTTCAATTGTACTTTGTTAAGTGTATAAACAACAGTGTTGACAGCTTTCCTCTAGAAGATTTGGGTGATGTACTTTTCTGTCATCAGTGTTCTTGCACAATCAACTATTGATTTGTTTCTTCTCTCTTCAATCCCATTTTGCTGTGGTGTTCTTTGTGCAGAAACCTATCTTTTTATAGCATGCTCATTACAGAAATTAGTGAATTCATCTGATATAAATTCTCCTCCTCTATCTGATCTTAAACATTTTAGATCCTTACCACTTTGTTTTTCTACCATAGCCTTATACCATTTAAACATCTTGAATGCTTTAGATTTTTCATTTAGAAACATGACTGTCATCATTCTAGAGTAATCATCGACAAAGAAAATAAAATATCTATCTCCATAATAACTCTTTGTCCTCATAGGTCCACATAAATCAGTATGGACTAATTTTAGAATATCATCAGATGTATGGGCTTTGCTTTTGAAACTAGACTTTGTCATTTTACCTTTTTGATAATTTTTGCACATGATGTTATTTGGCTTTGTCATCGTCGGTAAGCCTCTTACACTTCTTTTTCTGCTTATTTTCATCATGTTGTCAAAATTCACATGACACAATCTTTTGTGCCACAACCATATGTCTTCATTTCTAGTCGTTAAGCAAGTGGGATTAGTATTATTCAGATAGAATAAGTTACCTCCAGTCTGTTCACCGGTACCAATCAGTTTTCCTGATTCATTGAAGATCTTTTCCTTTTTGTTTTCAAATGCTACTCTGTGACTTGAATTATTCAGTTGAGAAACACTCAACAAATTATAATTCAATCCTTTTACCCAATAAGAATTTTCACATTTAATCAGGTTATTTAGTATTATTGTTCCTTTACCTTCAACTGGACAAGGTGTATCATTTCCCATTCTTATTGTACCACCATTATAATATTCAAAAGTGTTAAAATTTTCTTTGTCACAGGTCATACGGTGAGTGCAGCCACTATCTATGATCTAGATATCATTCTTACTAACCTTAGATATGAGTGTAGTTTCTTCATACCTTTCATCTTCATCTAAATCATCCTTCATAGCTACAAATACTATCTCGATGTCATCATCAGGTTCAGTGTCAGTATCTTCATCTTTGCAAGCAACTAGGTAGCTAGCCTTCTAGCCTTTATCCTTGTAGTCTCAGGTATCCTTTCTTTCTAATTGTTGGTAACCTCTGTAATCTTTGTTATCACCTCTGTCAAATTTCTTCCCAAAAGATTTGTCATAACTTCTGTTAGGACAGCTTACAGCAAAGTGTCCAATCTCTTTACAATTAAAGCATACAAGTGGTAACTTGCCTTTGTATTTAGCTTTGCCTCTCTGTATTCTTATAGACATAAGTGCTTCTATTTCATCTAGATCTTCTTCTTCACTTTCACTTTCACTGTCCCTTCTAGATGAGCATCTATGATTGGATTTTCTTATTTTCATAGAAGACTTAAATGCAGACTCTAAAATTGGTAAGACACTATTGTCAAAGTTATTCATCTCAAATGAAATCAGTGTTAATCTCTAAGTTTTGTTGATGATTAGTGACCAACACTTAGTCATTTACTTAGGAAATTTTACTTGGCTATCACTGTGGCTAAGCTAAAACAATCCAAGGCTGAGCAACACTATCGAGCAGTATTCAGGTTGTCAAGTTGTATCATGCTGAGCCGAGTAGGATACTTAGTGTCGAGAGATAGAGATGTTAAATGCCAAGCATAACCATTTTTGTATACATGTCTGGATTGATTCAAACTTTGAGGATAAGTATTCAGGCCAACTTGTATAAGCTTTTTGGGCTGACTTATGTATGCATTTAATATTTTTCTATGAAGTTAATTATGCATTTAATTGTTTTATACTATGCATGACCTATTGTAATTATTAAATGTAATATCTTGGAGGTATGAGTATTAGATCTTGATTATTGATCTAGATCTTGCTACCAGACTTGAATAGATATATAAGATTGCTTCTTAACCCTATTTTGTGTGTGTGGAGAGAAGTGATGACTGCATTTTTTAAGTGAAATGCACAGAGGGTTATTTTTTTAAGAAGCATAGATCAAGAAAAGTGATAGAATAGTAAACAATAGAGTAAAGACATATCAGATTGTGAGATCATAGAAGGTATTGGAAAGAGGAGATCTGTCATCATCATCTGAGTGCATAACAAAGGATTATTACTTGAAACATTCTAATCATTGTATCATGTGAAATCTCTTAACAGAGTGGTTCTAGCAGACCTTTATAAATCTTCTAACAGAGTGCTTACTTTATTGTAAGTTGAAATCCTTTCATAGGGTAGATTGTAATGATATTTAGCTCTTAACCAGGCAGACCTTTAACTAGTTAGATTGCATTTTGTTATAAACTTTTATAGCCCTAACAGGCACATTTTATTGCTGCAGTAGTGAAGAATTTTGTGGGTGTCATCCCCACCCCAGTTTTACCTATTTGAGTTTCTGGGTTACCAAGTTCTTGTGTTATGAGTTATTTATTTCATTGTGTGTATTCTATTTGATATTACATTAGATTCATATATGTATGAATGTGGATTAGTTTGTTTTAAGTGTTTAAATTTGAAGATCTGATTCACCCCCCCTCTCAGTATCTTGCTTTCCCATTATTGTATTTCCAACAATTGGTGTCAGAGCTTAATTCTCTAGAAATTTATAATCAACTTGAGGATACAAATGTTGAGATGGAGATCTACAAGATGGGTAAAGTCATTGAGAATCAAAAGATTGATATTTAGCTCGCACTACAACAACTTGAGACAATGAGACAGGAATTAAAGAAGTCCTTGACAGCAAGGAAATATTTGGCCAAACAAATGAATGACACTTATTATCAGGAAGAGGACACCACAAATCTATTTTAGAATGGAGATTCTACTGAGAGTGATGCAACAATAGTAGATCTACTAGAAAAGAAAAGTGCACTATGTGAAGAAGTCAGAAACTTAAAAAAGGAACAAGAAGCCCAATCAATAAGAATGTGTGAAGTTGTTGAATAGGAAAAGAAAGCCTAAGATGACAAGGCTATGGTAGAAGAAGAAAAAAGAGTGATGACTATCAGACTTGATGAAAGAACACATGATTTACAAACAATGACAGTCAATCAAGTTGACATGGAAAATCAACTGCTACTTGTGAATCAAGAGATCAGTAGGTAAGACATGGAGATTGTAAATCTTAGATTTGAGAATAGTCAATTGAAAGATGAATTGAGATCTGAGAAAGAACTTAACAACAGAGTGAATGATCCCAATGCAACTTTGAGCTACTTTGAACAACTAGTGGAAGCATCAAGAAGACCTAAAGAATTTTCTGGATTAGGTCACACTGAACAACATACAACCACTGAAGAAGGAGAATCATCTAAGACAGGTGAAAGGAGGAATACAAAACCAAGAAATAAAAAACCTGTTTGCCACCACTATGGGAAACCAGGTCATACAACAAACATTTGCCGAAGCAAGAATGGTAAGTCCAATCCTAAAACTAACTTTAATGGTTATTGCTTTAACTGTAATAAGTTTGGACATCAAGCATGTGAATGTAAGAAAAAGGCAAGCAATGCACCTTCCACACCTAGATTCAATGGTAATTTTTATAACTGTCAGAAATATGGTCATAGAGAACAAGATTGTAGATCTAAAGGTAAACAACAATGGACATCAAAGGAACAAGAGAAATCACTAAGAAAAGGCAATACTTACAATTGGGATTACAACAAATGGCATAGTTGTCATTACTGTGGTGAGTGTGGACATGTTCCAAAAAACTACATAAGGACACATTTCAGAGGAAAGTCTAAGAGTTGGATGAATGGAAGGCTAGTTTGTCACAGTTGTCTGAAAATTGGTCATACAAGGAAAGATTGTAAGACTAGGGTACCTGATCCTACTGTTGACCAGATTAGAGCACAGATGAACTAGACATGGGTTAAGAAATCTGAACCATGCAATAGTGAATCTAGTGCTGCCGAGGTCACCCAATCCAATGGATCAGGTGATCACATCATCTCCAACTAAGAAAAAGAGGTATGTAAGGAAATACACTTAAAATTCTTATCTTACATCGGTTCCTAACATGAAATATGCCAAAGTCCATATTTGCATATGTTAAGATGCACCAAGACACTTTTTTTTGAAAACAAAAATTGCCGAGAAGAGCTAATTGCACTATAGGTGTCGAGCACCAGTCGTGGACACTAAGACTAAGTTCTTTAGTGCGTGTCGAGTTTGTTGGTTGAGTATAGTGAGCCTAGTGGCATGAAAAATGTATTAGAAAACTAAGGACAATTGGCTTGCACTTACTCAATGGGAAGAACATTTATTGCTTACCTACCTTGACCTTTCGAGTCTATAAAGGATGAACAATTTATTCTTCATTTTACCTTGCGATTTTCATTATTCACAGGGCAATTGAAGAAGTTGCATAATTGATCTTAACAAAGTTAGAATCAAAGAATTCATCAGTGTATCATCAACAATCCTAAGGTGAAAAGTGCGAAGTGCTATTTTTTGAGGTACTCTGTTCTTCATTTTTTGAACCCTAATTTTGAGATTATGGCTGCAAGCTCTTCCGCACCAGCCAAAAGTATGGAGGAAGAACAAGAGCAAGTTTAGTTATTACAGAATGATATATGTGCACCTCTCAATTTTTGAGCCATTCATGAAAATGCAATTTAGAGTGATATGACCGGAGCTCTCTCATCCATTCCACCAAAGGTACTTATGATCCATGACGTAAGATCTTGTTATATGGTTAAAATTGGTGAAGTAGGTGATAGTGAATTGAGACAATCCTAAAACAAATTGTGTGTTGATGGAGTTCTAAAGGAAGAATTCAAACATTTAGCTGACAAAGGGTTAACTTGTGCCCTAGATTTCCCACAAGGTTTCAAAGATGAATGGATTAAGGTCATTCTTAACCAAGTTCATGATATGTGTATGTGGTTGGATAATAGACCAGTCAAGATAACTAAAAGAATGATTAATTGAGTGACTGGATATCCTGTTGTTAACAGGAAATGGACAATGAGAGATAACAATAAAGAGGAAATTACAATGAACACTGGAGCCATATGGAACAACAAAGGTATGACTATCTCTACAATTAAAGACTTAGAACTTGATTTTGGAGTAAGAGTGATTGCACATAAGTTCTATTAGTCAAGTTGAATAGATAGTGTCCCTTGCACAACCATTGACCAGGCATGAAAGATTGTTAAGAAGAATCATACATATGATCTTGCTGAGCTACAACAAACACAACTAGCCAAGAACCTAACATCAATCAGAAAAGCTAAGAGGTCATCATGTAAGTTTGGTTCCTTACTAGTCTGCATATTTTTCTATATTCAGAATACATTTCCTACATTGGGAGATAACAATTTGGAAAAAGGATAGACCCATTATAGTTTAGATAAGTGAATGCATTGAGAAATTAGGAAGTAATTTCAATAGTATTATGGGGAACTATTTTGTGGAATTTGAAAAGAGAATGAGATTAAGGACTAGGATTCATAGATCACTAGTGGATAAGCACTATGAAGAAATTTGTTTTCTAGTTGATATTGATCACACATATATTTAGATTGTGACACCTAGGGTAGCATGGTTGGAATCATTTCCCTATGAAATTAACATTGATGAAGCATCAATAGCCATCAATGCATTCCTAGCCGAGGTGATTGATACTACAGCAAAAAGATTCGGTAATTTTGATGAAGAAAAAGTAAAAATCATAAGAAGTTTGAAGGAGGGAACCATGGAGAGAAAAAGGAAAAAGATTGTGAAAAATCTGAAGAAAATGGTTGGTTTGAATAGTGATGAGGAACTTGAGGATGCACCTTTAGGCCTATCCACTGGATAAGGAGAAGATATATCTATAGAAGAGGAAGTCAGTGCATCTAAGGAGATCACTGAGAAGGCTAAGGGTAAGAAACCAGCAATTGTCAAAGTAACCAAGCTGAGTAAAGCTAAATCTAAGGTTACACCTCTTGTAGCTAATCGTCTGAGGACTATAGAATCTACTGTTACTGCTCCAGCAGTACAAACAAAAGTGTATGAAAAGAAGAAGGTTGGAGAAAGCAGTTCTATAAAGAAAACTAAATTTTCTCCTAAGGCTGAGCCGAGAAAACCAGTAAAGTGACCAAGGAGGAGACTGCACTTGGAGACAGATAGTGATAATGAAAAGACTGAGACTGATGAACCTAGCAACATAACCACTACACAATTTAAGAAACCAGCTAATATTGATGAGGTATGTGACAATTTGAGAAATTTAGTAGGGTTAGCTACTTTTAAATTCATTAAGTATGAGAAACTAAGTATTGGAGACAAGTATAAAGTTTAGGAAGCACTTTTAGATATGATGAGTACTTTTAAGTTAACTCCTATAGAGATAGGAAACCATGTGCCGAATTAATTATATGAGTTTCTATGAAGCAAATGAGAATTTGCACTTGCTATAGAGAGACATATCATGGACAGTACATTAGCTAAGGTGATACCTAAGTTGACATCAAAATAGAGAGAAAAATTCATTAAAGAATATAAGAATAGGTTTGTTCCTAAGCTCAGAGGTTATACTATTTTGAAAAATGATATTGAAGGATTAGTATAGCAGAGTACTAGGATTTGGAAGGAAATCTTTGGACTGGTAGTTCCAAAAGACAAGAAATTTGATGAAGGAACATCTGATCAGAAGGCTAAAGAAGTGGAGATTACTCCTAAGCCACATATGACACAAGATAAAATTGCTACTAAATAGGACAAGACTAAAGATGCATTAGAATCAGCAAATTTTGTTGATCTGACTGTAGATAGTCCAATTGACTTCACAATTGATGATTCCAACAATTTGAATGCTGAGGGATAGGATATGGTAAGTGGTACAAATATTGAGTCACCTATTGAGGCAACTGAGACTGAAGGAGGAAAAACTACTGCATCTGGAGAGAGAACTGATGAAGAAATTGAAGTAATCAATGATTAGATAGGCGAAGAGAAAAAGAAAACAGATGCACAAGAGGTAACTTCACAAAATCCACCTATTTTAGAGGTTGTAAAAATAGTTTTAGATAGTGGAGTAGTGATGAAGGATATTGTTGACAAGCCTAAGGAACAAGAGGCAGTGCAAGTGTTGGTTAATCTACCACACTCTACATCATCCACTCACACAGGTCCTAAAAATAGAGGTATGCCTGATCCTCAAACAATCTTGATAGAATTGAAAGAGGCAATGGATATTGATACTGACACAGGAAAAGGTATTGATAAGATGCAGCCGAGCATCAACTCACCAGAATTGAAGAGAAGGAAACTTATGAGGAAGAAGTCTCAAATTCTCGATGTCACATTAGATGAGGTAATTGTGATTCCATAATGGGATCCCAATGAATTATCTTTTGAACAAATAGGCACTCTTCAGGAATTACTTAAGAGGAAGAAGAGACAGGAATAAATGAAAATAGAATAGAAGCAAAAGCAGGTGTTACATGATATCAAGGATATATTTGTAAAGGCTTTTGACTTCGAAGATGAAATGCCTCAAGCTCCCATTATTGATCAGTTAGTTCACATTGTACAGAAGGTAACTAATGATGACATAAATAGCAATGAAAAACTTCTATAATGGTCCAAGAGGTGATTCAAGAGCAAAGTTCTGGAGAAAATCTCAGCAGAGATTGCAATAAAATAGGTTGAACTTTCTAATCTTGTAGGAATTTTGGAGAAAGTTATAGCAAACATTTATTCTTTGTACAGGAAGCTATGTGATGTTGAATTCTTCACAAAGGATAATCTACGGCTTGTTGAGAAGCTATAGTTAGATTTGAAATCAACTGGCAATACTTTGGGTAAGGATGCTACCTCTAGCTCCTTACATTCTACTAAGTTGATCAATGCACAGTGAAGAATTGTTGAGCTTATGGCTGAAGATGGTCGGATAAGGGCCACATTGATCACCATTCAGATAAACTTGTTGCCTCACTTAGAGGTAATGCAAAAGGAAATTTTAGCTACAAAAGAGTTGTCACAGAGAAATTCAAATCTCTCAACTAGAGAAAGTTTAGTGAGTCTAGCGGCCGAGCTAGAGATAAAATTGAAAGTTATGAAGATTGCCAAGGATAGTTGGGAGACTACATTTGCATCCACCCTACAGCTTCATAAACAATTTTTGGACAAGTATAACTTAACCCCACCTACAATCAGTGACAAAAACAAGGGGGAAGTTGGTAAGGATATAGTATGATAAATCAGTACAAAACAGGTACATTTGTATATATTTTGAAGGCATGTATTCTATTTTTGTATGCATAATTCTAAGTATATTCTTAGGGGGAGTACTTCATATACTTAGGAAACATTTTGATAGAATGAAATGAAGAACTGATAAGTGTGTTTTTGCCACTAATATTAAAGGGGAAGATTGTTAATCTCTAAGTTCTGTTGATGATTAGTGACCAACACTTAGTCATTTACTTAGGCAGTTTTAGTTGGCTATCACTATGGCCAAGCTAAAACTATCCAAGGCCGAGCAACACTGTCGAGCAGTATTCAGGTTGCCAAGTTGTATCATGCCGAGCTGAGTAGGATACTTAGTGCCGAGTGACAAAGATGTTAAGTGATGAGCAAAATAATTTTTGTATACATGTCTAGACTAATTCAAACTTCGAGGATAAGTGTTCAGGCTGACTTGTATAAGTTTTTTTGACCGACTTATGTACGCATTTAATATTTTTCTACGGAGTTAATTATGCATATAATTGTTTTATCCTATGCATGAACTATTGTAATTATTAAATGTAATATCTTGGAGGTATGAGTATTAGATATTGATCATTGATCTAGATCTCGCTACCAGACTTGAATAGATATATAAGATTGCTTCTTAACCCTATTTTGTGTGTGTGGAGAGAAGTGGTGACTGCATTTTTGAAGTGAAATGCATAGAGGGTTATTTTATTAAGAAGCATAGATCAAGAAGAGTGACAGATCAGTGAATAGCAGAGTAAAGACATATTAGTTTGTGAGATCACATAAGGTACTAGAAAGAGGAGATCTGTCATCAGCATCTGAGTGCATAATGAAGGATCATTACTTGAAACATTCTAATCATTGTATCAGGTGAAATCTCTTAACAGAGTGGTTCTAGCAGAACTTTCTAAATCTCCTAACAGAGTGCTTACTTTATTGTAAGTTGAAATCCTTTCACAGGGTAGATTGTAATGATCTTTAGATCTTAACCAGGTAGACCTTTAACTAGGAAGATTGCATTTTTTAATAAAATTTTGTAGCCCTAACAGGCACACTTTAATGCTGCAGTAGTGAAGAATTTTGTGGGTGTCATCCCCACCCTAGTTTTACCTATTTGGGTTTCTGGGTTATCAAGTTCTTGTGTTATGAGTTATTTATTTCATTGTGTGTATGCTATTTGATGTTACATTAGATTCATATATGTATGAATGTGGATCAGTTTGTTTTAAGTGATTAAATTTGAAGATTTGATTCACCCCCCCTCTCAGTATCTTGCTTTCCCATTATTGTATTTCCAACAATCAGTCTACCAGTTAGGCTATCAGGAGTGACTGTATTGTTTTCTATTGCTCTCATTTCTTGAATAGAAGAAACTCTAATAGCATATACAGGAAATAAGGTTCTTAAGATTTTACTTACCACTGTCTCCTCTTCAAGTGTACCTCCAACACCTCATATAGCATTGACTACTTCTTTTATTCTTGTGTTGTACTATGTGATGTTTTCTCCTTCTTTCATTATGAGATCATCAAAATTTCCTCTAAGGCTTTCTGCCTTGGCTCTCAAAACATTTTTATGACCTCCATGTACAAGCTTAAGTTTGTCCCACATTTTCTTTGCATTTTTGCAGTCCTTGACATCTTCAAATTCAGCATCAGAGAGTGAGGAAGAAAGCTCTATAACCATGCAGTTATGCTCATGCTTCTCTATCAATTGATCTACTATCAATGGTTCTGTAGGAAACACATATTCAATATCTAAGTATTGAGTAACATCATTACCAATACCTGATGAGTGGAGTCTTATCTTTCTTTTCCATGAAGCAAAGTTGTCTTTGTTCAACTTGGGCACATCTCATCTGTTCATCTTGTGATCTATACTCAGGTCTTGAAACCTTCCTTCTAAGCACACAAGCTCTAATACCAATATTCAGTAATAACTAAGAGGGGGGGGGGGGGGGGCA
>MU227456.1:36001-58523 GCA_018584345.1 Thuja plicata | reverse complement strand
GGGGGGGCAAATCAGTGGCCTCAAGAATTTTCCTTTAATATTTAACCACTAATCAATACACCTTAGATTATTAAGTCCCTACAAGATGCATGCCACGAAATACACATAATAATTAACTGTCTGTTGGTTTACCTTGTCTGTCCTTATTCTCCTTCATAATCAATAAGCAGTAAAACTATTTACCGATACTCAGTAAATATACAGAGTATACCAATCAATCCAGAAATGCATATGTGAAATGTAAAACAATAAAGTAATAAACCATACACACATAACACATGGATTTTAACATGGAAACCTAGTTAAGGGAAAAACCACTGGGACCGGTACCCAAATTTTTCACTCTTATGAAGTGAGTCCTGTTAGGAGCCAACCTTGTTAAAGGTTACAAACACACTGTTAAGTGTGACCTTGTTAGAGGATTTTATATATAGGTTGTCACTTAGTATCTGGCATCTATTTTTCTACTATCCTTGAATCAGCCTCCTTCTTAGACTGTCAATAGGCTTTAGGAAAATATTTCTACCATCCTTGAATCAACCTTCTTCTTAGGCTGTCAATAGGCTTTATGCAAATTCAATGCTACTTTCATGAATCAACCTTTTTGTCAATCTGTTAGGATATACCTCAATTATAGAATACGGTTAAGTCCTACTCTGTTAAGAGACTTGATGCTTCAATGATTAAACTGAAACATTATGACCTGTTTCTAATGCAACTTGAATTGCAAATTTTTAGATCTATTTAAGTACAATACCTCTCTGATCAATGTATCAATTCAATTCTTTCTGCTCCACACTTTCAGCTCTGTGATGTTGTGCTTCACTGTTCGTCAGTGTCTGCAAAATTCTTTAGCTCTCCTTTAGCTTGATTGATCAGGACTGTATGAAGTTATCCTTCACTAGTTTCTCTTTAGAATCCTCTTTCTATTCACTCCCCTTTCATGTATTGATTTCTTTTCATTACGGAAATGAATTATGCTTGTCTCTTATATAGACATGATGTTCCTTAATTCTTGATTCTTGATGTGAAAAACAATCCATCCAATCTAATTTATAGCTTTAACTCCTGATTTATCTCATAGTTATCTTCTTGCCAACTGTGGTCAAATAAAACAAATAAAACAACTAGTTAAGTCTATCCTTAAGCTCTTCCAACTAGATATTTTGTCATTTTCTGAACGCTCTGTTCTGTCAGTCAACTCTGCAGTTAGTCGTCAGTGAAAACTGCCAACTAGATTTAAATCAATTACTTAACTGTGGTCAAATAAAACAAATAAAACAACTAGTTAAGTCTATCCTTAAGCTCTGCCAACTAGATATTTTGTCATTTTCTGAATGCTCTATTCTGTCAGTCAACTCTGCAGTTAGTCGTCAGTGAAAACTGCCAGTTCCGTCAGTGTAACTCCAGTTAGCTTTGGGATCTCTGTCCATTGGGTATCATAGGATTTTTCTTTGTTAGGTATCACTGTGATTTTTCTTCATCGGGAAACACTGTCATCTACTCGTCGGGCATCACTGTGACTTTTTCTTTGCCTTTACCGATGGTGTGCACTACGTCGGTGTTGTCTGTCACTTAGTGAATACTTGAATTTTATGCATTGCTGAAAACATAATCTTTGTTCCATTGATTCTCTAAAGTATTTGGCATTATGTACATGACCGTACATATCATATCAAGTTGACATCAATGACAATACAAACCATTAACTGATTTAATGTCTTGCATCATCTTCAACTTAACATTATCAAATATTCAATCAGTTACATGTCATCAAGATGAAGATTCAAATATGAACCGTTGATCAAGCTCCCATACCACCTAACTATTATTATTTGAATATTTAAAATTATGAAAATCTGATTCTCAGAGTTCATAAGTGGTGGCACAATTTCTCAATAATTTGACAGAGAGATGGGTTGGGTCAACTTCTCAGAGCTGCATTAATGGAAAAGTAAGATATTCAAAGGAATATAAGATCATTTCAAATATTTCACGATGCATTTATGAGTAGAATTGATAGTATTAGGGTTTCTAATTATTCTATTGCATATGAATTGTAACCCTAATTTTAGGAATCAGATTTGCTCCAAACCTGCGTGCAAAAGGAGGATGTATATAATAGTTTTAGAAGTTGTTGGTAAGAAGAGTTTTCCAGTTGTAGAAATTATCTGAGGCATTCTTTCTACCCTCTAATTTTGGCAATTTGTAATCTTTCATTAGAATCCAGACTTTGTGGGAATTATCTACGACATTATTTCTGTCCTCTAATTTCCCTCTTTATATATTTTCTCTTAATGAATATGATACACTAGTTTATATCAGAGAAGTCTTAGATTTCAGATCCCTTCTCCTTTTTAGCATCTTTGCATGCTATTGTAGATGATTTGATTTAAATAGTTTGTGGATTTTTTTCATCCCTAACTATTTTGTCTCATTTCTGTATCCATTTGTTGAAGTGAACATTTGCTTGCAAGTCACAATATGTGTCTAAATCTCTTAGGAAAGCTATTGTTTGTGAAATCTTTTGTTTCCTTGAATAGCCTCTTTCTATTTTGGACCTCTCTGTGAAATACTTATGCAAGCATGTTCAGAAAGATTGTGTTCTATTAGATCTAAGAATCTTCATGCTGGTGTGGCCATTGTGTTGTCTTCATATTTCTTTCGGTGTATTGCCTAGTAGGATAGTTTGTTTATTCAATTATTTCCCTTTTATTCATTCTTTCTATCCCTTTTTACTCAAGAGTTTACTTTCATGTTGAGAAGAAAATTTGGGTGATTATCCAAGAGGAACCAGCTTAGAACCTGGAGGTCTCATTTTAGTTAGCAAAGGTCCCACAACCTAGAAATGATTCCCATGTTATACTAGATTATCAAGACTATGAGAGCTTGACCTAGGGTGCAAAATTTAGTGTATAACAACTATCAAATACCAAAAACACCCTATTGGACCTAAATGGACACAAAAGGTCTCTAAGGACCTAACACGTCATCCTCCTACTTAGCACTCTATATACTAGGACTCTTAGTCCCTTTATCACCTAGTGGTTTGGATAGAACCACTACAAGCCAAAAACATAGAAGAAGCCCTAAGTTAGATTGTATCATCTAGCCTACCTAGGTGCTCCTACACCAACATGCATGAACCTACATACCTAATGAGGCTATTTCTGGGAAGCCTAGGTGGAAATACTATGGAGTGGTTCTCAAAACTCACACCTAAGGTAAAAAAATTTGAGGAGTTAATTCAATGGTTTATCCAACATTAATCCTACAATATACAACATGATGTAACCATGATGGATCTGTGTAACACAAAGAAAAGAACCAGCGAATCCTTTACACAATTTCGACAAAGGTGGAGGAAAATATTTGCAAGATATTCAAGAGCTATTCCCGAATCTAAAAAGATGGAAATCTTTGGTAATAACTTGATACCTGAATTGAACTATGCATTGCAAATGTAAGATTCCCCTAGCTTTGATAGGATGATCAAGAATACCATCCGTACTAAAGAAGTCATGGTTAAAAAGGGAGAAATGACTCTCCAAAGTGATAACAAAACTACCAACTCCAACAACAAGCCTAAATGGTGGAAACAAAACTAGAATGTTGTTAATGATGGAGTGGTAGATGCATCTAATGCTAATCTTAAACCAATAGTGTTCAATATGATGAATAACATGCAAGAAAATAATGAGAACAACAAGGGTTGACCATGGAATTCCAAACCTCAAAGAACATTCACTCCTTTGGGAGAACCTCTTGAGACCATTTTAAAAACACTCTTGGACAACAAAGTTCTCACAATCCTGGATTCAAAACCATGGGAACCAGAAGTCAAACCAAGATGGTGGGATGACAATTCTTATTGTGTCTTTCACAAGAACAAAGGACATAAGACTAATAACTATCTTAAACTCAAACATGTTATACATGACCTTATTGAAGGAGGCAACATCAAAGTGGAAGGGCACACCACTAATGAAGAACATGCAACCTTTAACAAGCCATTCCCTAATTATGAGAAAGGAGAAGCATCTAAAGGAAAAGTAAATGAAGTAAACTATGGCTACTCTAATAATGATAATGTGATAATCATGCTAGACATTAAAACTGAATCAATTAATGTAGTCACTATCAAAGGTGTTCAAGACACATCTTCCCAATCAAATGTAGTAACCCGAAGTCAAGCACAAGTCACAATCAAAGGGCCTAATTCCTCATCAAAACCAATGACAACTTTGAAGGTACCCATTATCACTATTCCCAAACCGACAGCAGCAAAACAAACAGTTACCATTCCAACAATGAACTACAACTTGGTGGATAATTTGCAATGAACCTCTGCTCAAATTTCCATTTTTGAGTTACTTAAAATCTGTTTAGTGCATAGCCTACATGCAAAAAATGTGCCAAAGAAATTGATGTAGACAAATTCCAAGAAATGGTTAATCACATCTCAATGCCACATTACCTTTCTTTTTCAGAAGAAGATGATAAATAATTGATGCATCCACATAGTCAAACCCTTCATATTGAATTCCTAACTCATAAATCCCGTGTTAGATGTGTATTGATAGATGGAGGCACAGGGTTGAACATTTGTACCCTTAACCTAATCAGGAAGCTGGGTCTCTCATAAAAAACTATTGATTCAAGAAGTAAAATCACTATCAAAGCTTATGATGAAGAAGAAAGATCCTCTAAAGGTCTCATTTTTCTACCCATTAGAATCAAACCAGTTGAAAGAAATCTCACATGTCAATTTATAGATCTACCCTTGGCTTACAACATACTATTAGGAAGACCTTGGATCCATGAAATGCAAGAAGCACCATCTACTTACCACCAGTGTATCAAGTTCCCACATAATAGGGTGGAAGTGACAATTCCTCTAGATGCTAATTATATTTGCAACAATGTTAAAGCAAGTAGTATGGTCCCTCATAACAAGGAAGCTCCAAAAGAGATTGTACCCAAGAATACCAAAGACATGGTTATGAAAGGCTTTGGAAAGACCTTAAAACTTGAAGAAACTAGTATGGGAGAATACAATCTGGACATGACCCCCTCATTGATAGAACTTCCAATGTCACCAAGATCCTATGGGAAGCCTTCCCCATCTTTCACACCCACATCGTCTAAAAATCCAAAAATTCACAAAAAAATTGGTATGGTTAAAGCATCTACCTCTCAAGGGGATGACAACGAAGAACAAGCAGTCTTGTCCTGGCTTTACCAGGGGAACAAAAATAAAAAGAGGTAAAAAATGTGGAAATATCCCTAGAGAAGTATGGTAAAGGATACGATGTCCTCAAACAAATGAGATATAAAGGAAAAGGACCTTTTAATGATAAAGGAAAAGGACTTACTGAACCTATACACATGGAATTCAGGGATACCAAAGATAAAATGGGGCTAGGTTTCAATAATAAATCTGAAGACCCTACTTCAAGAGATAGTCTGATCTTTGATGAAGGCAGTGATGAAGAAGACGAAATAGAACTAGAATAATGGAACTATGAGAGGTTATTACATATTGGTATAGAGTATCTTGAATATCAAGGAGAAATATATGTACCAAGCTTTGAGACACCACAATACATTCATATCCCTTTGTTAACACAAGCTACTATTCAAGAGGTAGAAAAAACAATAGAGGACACTCCAATAGTACCATTAATAGAAACAACAAAAGACACTCTAGAGGTGTCTTTGACATAAACAACTACTGAAGACACACCTCGACAACAAGATTCACATCCTAACTGGGGGCAGTTAGTCACAGTTTCACATGTCCTAGATTTACCACACTTTGATCTACAAGTGGCTAATAGAGTACATTAGAAATCTATTGCTGAATTCTTAAACAGGTCTAATGATGAAATAATAGACTCCCATGATTATGAGTGGGATGATCTACTATTTCCACAAAGGAAATTAAAATAGATGTGATTCACATGTTTGCAGCTCCATCAGAACACAAAGAGAATTCTAACACTCCTCCTAATAGTGTTGGTTTTTCTGAAGTAGAGGAGGTATCTCTTCCCTGACTCATTGATGAAGAAACTAGTATTTTCCTAGACCTAGAATAAATTCAGAGGCTACAAGCTAGGAGCCTCCTTCTACGGAGAGATGAAGACAAAAATTCCATTGATGAGTCACTAGAGTTCGGTCCACATATAACTAACAATGATTTCAATAATGATGATCTGACTCTTATTGATCTTAAAAATGAAGAGATAGACTTAACAGAACATGTCATGTTAGTTAATAGTCTTGATGCTGACTGTCCCTCCCAAAAATTGACTCCTTTTCTTTAATAAACCCATACCTAATTGATTGGACTAATACATATCCTACTCCTATCCTAGACTTCCCTAATGAATATGCTTGTCTTTCTACCTAAATTCTTGTGAACCTTACCCTTCTTCCACCAATACAAGGAGCATGAACATGTCCAAGGAGGATATCAAGTTTCTCAGTCACAAATTGAAAAATAAAAAGAATAAAGGAAATGACGGTGAAAACCACATTGTGGCAGTGTCAGATTCTAAAAAAGTAAAAAAAAAGATGTATCTGATGGTGAAAACCTCTCCGAGGTGCCAAAAGATGAGATTATTGATATCCTCCCTGAACACTTTCAAGAAAGATCTTCAATTTTGATAGAACCAACACAACCAGTTAACTTGGGCACAAATGAAGTTCCTCAAATTGTTTACCTAGCATAATCTTTGTCAGATGAGGAGAAGATACAATTCACTGAGTTCCTAAAAGAGAAAAAGATCAAATTTGCATGGTCTTACATAGATATGCCTAGAATAGATCCTAATATAATCATGCACCATTTATCTATAGCTCCTGGGATCAAACCCGTGAAAAAAAAACTAAGAAAGATGCATCCTCATGTTTAATTACTGGTAAAAGAAGAGCTAGAAGAATTATTGAAAGCTGGAATCATCAGAGTCATCGCTTATGCAGGATGGATTTCTAATGTGGTCCTAGTATCTAAATCAGATAAATCTATTAGGATTTGTACAGACTTTAGAGACTTAAATAAAGCATGTCCTAAAGATGATTTTCCACTACCCAACATTTATATGATCATATATCTAACAACAGGATACCAAATGTACTCATTAATGGATGGTTTCTCAGGCTATAACCTGATTAAATTTGCTTCTAAAGATCAAGAGAAGACTGCATTTACATGCACATGGGGAACCTTTTTCTGGAACGTTATGCCATTTGGGTTAAAGAATGCAGGTGCTACATATCAATGAGCTATGATGACTATATTCCATGATATGATGCACAAAAATATGGAGGATTACGTGGATGATACCTTAGCTAAATCAAAAGAAAGGACTACTTATATTGATGACTTAAGGAAGATATTGGATCATATGGAGCAATTTCAACTCAGGCTCAATCCAAAGAAATGTGCCTTTGGGGTCTAATAAGGAAATATCTTAGGATTTATTGTCTCAGCAAAAGGAATTGAGGTAGATCTTGAGAAAGTCAAAGCCATACTAGAAATGACTCCTCTACGCAACATTAGTCAAATGAGGACATTACAAGGGAGACTCCAGTCAATTAGGAGGTTTATGTCACAAGTTGCAGATAAAGCACAACCTTTTACCAAATTTCTATATAAAGGTGTCACCTTCAAATGGGATGAACATTGTGAAGCCAACTTCAAAGAATTAAAAGAGTACCTGGCTACTCCTCCTATTCTTATGGCACCCATTCATGAAAAGCCATTACTCCTATATATTTTAGCTATAGCTACATCACTGGGAGTATTGTTGGCGCAAGAGGATGAAACCAAAAAGGAAAGAGAAATATACTACATTAGTAGAACACTCGCATCGTATGAGCTCAATTACAACATAATTGAAAAAGATTTCTTAGTAGTTGTCTTCACATCACAAAAATTGAGACATTATATGCTATCACATATAGTCAGGCTCATTACGAAGATAGATCCTTTGAAGTACCTCCTAAGAAAGACATCATTAACAAGATGACTGGAAAAGTGGGTCATCATTCTAAGTAAATTTGACATTGAGTACATGGATAGAAGGGCTATTAAATGACAAGTCCTCACATATCAATTATCTAATTCACCCCTCCAAGATGATGAACCTTTGAGAATTGAGTTCCCTGATGAAACAATTATGCATATAACTGAGTATCCATGGAAGATGTACTTTGATGGTTCTTTCACACAACAAGGCTCTAGAGTGGGGGTTCTATTCATAACTCCTCAAGTCTACAAAATACCCAAGTCCTACAAATTGATGTTTCCATGCACAAAAAACATTTATGAATATGAAGCATTGGTAAATAGTCTTAAACTTGCTATGGAATGGAAGATTGTAGAGTTACATGTGTATGGTGACTCCTAGCTTATTATCAATCAAGTCAATGGAGATTATCAAACCAAAGATGAGAAGTTGATGCCCTACAAGCAACTGGTTGATGACATAAAGAAGTACTTTATATTCATCACATTCCAGCAAGTCCCTAGAAAAGAGAACAAAGCTACGGATGCTATGGCTACTCTGGCATCCATGTTACAATTGGAGGAACATCAATTCCTCTATGAATTCTTAGTGGAAGAATGATCCTATCCAACCTTTGATACACTTGAATACCAAGTAATTTGTGCGTTGAACGCCCAAGACCAATCTCGGTATACTAAGATCATTGCTTACCTAACTGACCAAACTATTCCCAATGATCTATCCAAAAATGAAAAAAGAGCCTTAATTAGGATAGCTTCATGTTATTTCCTCATTACTAATAACTTATATAGATGACGTCTCCATGGTACACTTCTTAGGTGTTTAGAATATGAAGAGTTGATTCACGCATTAAAAGAAGTCCATGAAGGTGTATGTGGATCACACTCAAATGGCTTTTACTAGCTAAGAAACTGCTCAAAGTAGGCTATTACTAGCCTACAATGGAAAAAGATGCTATTCAATTTTCAAAGACATGTCATAAATTCCAAAAACATGGAAATCTTATCCATGCTCCTACTAGAGAACTCATCCCATTCATAACACATTGGCCATTTTAGCAATGGGCCTTTGATTTGGTTGGACAAATATATCCTAATTCTTCAAGTGGACACAAGTACATCATTACGACCACTGAGTATTTCACAAAGTGGGTCAAAGTTGTGCCACTGATCAAAGCCACTGGAAAACAGGTGGATATGTTCATCTTGAACTACATTATTTGTAGATATGGGATACCCTCTTCAATTGTAATAGACAATGGGGGCCAATTTAAAAACCAAGACATCAAAGACCTTTGCACATAGTTTCACATTACTCAACATTTTTCCTCCACATATTATCCTCAAGGTAATGGATAGGCTGAGGCATCTAACAAGAATATTCTCAAGATCCTACACATAACTATGAGTAATTCTAGTAGAGACTGGCGTTTATAATTAAATCTGGCACTTTGGGCCTACAGAACAAGCATCAGAACACCAACAAGAGCCATGCCATTTTCCCTAGTCTATGGCGTCGAGGTAGTACAACCTATTGAGGTTGAAATACCATCTTTGTGAGTATCTTTACAAGGTCTTTTTACTGATGAACAATACCACATCGATAGGGTGAATGCACTAGAATTACTTGATGAGTGTAGGAAATAGGTGTTTGTTCATCTGAAAGTGTACCAAACACACATGTCAAAAGGGTACAATAGAAAGGTCAAACCATGACACTTTCAAGTGGGGGATCTCATTCTAAAAGAGAATCCTAAGAATCAGCCTAACAAAGAATAAAAAGGAAAGTTTCAACCTAACTGGTTGGGACCCTATGTCATTACTGCAACTTTTGGGACTGGAGCTTATCAGCTGGCTATGCCTAAGGGAGATGTTCTCCCAGATCCCATTAATACTCTACATTTGAAGTAGTTCTACGCTTAATGTCTGGCTAGTAGAGCCTGTGTAGTGCAAATCTCAGAAAATACCAAAAAAAACAAACAATTGATCCTGAAGAAATTCAAAAACAGTGAAAAAAGTCCTAAAGAAAGGTATCCTTGGTGAAAACCTAGAAAACAGGTACCTTGATACTACAAAAAAAAATAAAAATTGAAAAAGAGAAATGTGCCTTTATGAAAACCTGACACACAGGCATCTTTGTAGAAAAATGAGGAAGCTTTGCCGAGTGGTGAAAACCTGGCAAACAAGCATCATTCAAACTCTGTGCTTTATCTATCAATACACTGACGACGCTAAAACTTAATACTTAAACCTGTGCTATTTGATGACTCTGCTTCCTTGCACGTGTCTTATCCTTGCTAGGGATTTGTCTGCATCTGCATCTTAGGAATAGTCATTCTACACTTGGGGCATATTTTCTAGCTTGATCAGTTTGCGTTTGCTAGGTTGTCTTGAGCATCCTATCCAGGATGGTTCGCCTCTCCCAAATGGTAACAGACATCACACTAGTGTTTCTCAAACACTTGACATCCAGGAACTTAAAACAAACTAGTGTTTTTCAACACTTTATACAATGTTTCTCAGACATTACATGGATTGAAATTACTAACATGATTACTTTCGCATGCACTCAGACAGGAAAACATATTTCTTACATTCCAAATTCTGATTGATGAATCTCTTCTACACTTGAAAAATGAATCAATAGTATGTCTCAATGCTACTTAAGCACATAGTTTGATCTTGGTTTGATTATGACTCTTTTATGTTCCAATGATTCTCAATTGATGGTTGTTATGTCTTTCAAGTTACTCCATGACGTCTGCACAAAGACAAAGAGTTGCTAGGACAGGGGGCATAACATTTTCTTGGTTTTCTGCATATGGTGATTGTTCCAAATGATCCTATAAATTTCACCTAACTTGGATGTTTATGGTAAGAGTTGCCAACATGAGTGGATAGCTACATATATCTTGATCTTTGTTATGTGTAAACTACGGTGAGGTTGAAACGATTTCCTTGTTTGTTTTCTAAAAATCTGATTTTCACTACGGTGTATGCTACATGATGTACCCAAGGATATGAATTTTAAAGGTCATTATGGGTCGCATATCTTACCTTACACTTAAAAAGAAATTGATTCTAAACATTAAAAGGATATAACTCTCTTGTCATCCTGGCTTCTATGCCTTGATGCCTAAGTTTATTTCTGACATTGCATCCAATACAAATAGTATTCATACTTTCATAATACTAGTGGGTATTAGTGACAGTTATACTATCAGGTGATGTCCATTACAACAAATTACCAATGATGATAAAATGCTACAATGTATACAAAATCAGTGACAGTCATAAGAGTCTACACGTAGATGCATTTAGAGATTGCATGATTCATTGGAAAGAACAACATAAAAAGGACTCGAGCTTAAAATGATTTCTTATTTCATTCAAAATCTAAGTTAATTACATAATCAATGATTTCCAAAATCTTTGATCAATCGGGAACAAAATTGAACTCACATTTTTAATGTGATTAACTTTGTACCAGTGTGTTTTCTCTAAACACACCTTCATTTCTTTAGTTCTTCTAATCCATTCTTTCTTTTACTAACCACTCCATGCAAGTGATACATCATTTCAATAGCGGGATTTTATTTTTCCTTTGATTTCATTCCCAAGGGGGCATGATCACACTATCATCAATCAAAATTTTGCTCGAAACAACATTAAAACAACTTTGTTATAAAAAAAATAAAGGCATGACGATTCCTTGACTAAGTCAGAACTATTGGATTGAAGGCTTCGATTCTCACAAGCTGGATATCCTATGTTTACTTTTTTTTAGATTCTTATTAAGCTCCTGGTAGCTTTATACTGACCTTTGTTCGATCAAGTTCGAAGTCGGTATTATCAATTCTTGGACGAAAACCAAGTTTAGAATTGGTATCTTTAAGATCTTTTCTTATTGACCTTTGTTAGATCAAGTTCAAAGTCAATTCTATCATTTTAGTTCAATCAAGTGTGAGACTGATCTCATCAGGCATTTCGTTCGATCATGAGTGAAATTCTGAAACTTTCTGAAGTCAACATCAAAAAATTTCTTTGAATCAATGTACTGCTCACACATCAATTCAAAGAGGGAAAAATGTAACCACCCTAATTTGGTCTGCTCTGACTATAGACCCTATTTTTCCTAAGTGTGATCATACCCTCAATTATGTCAAAACAACTCTTCAATTGGTTGGCATAATTCATCCAAATCAAATTTAATTTCCTAAGTGATTTAATCACTAATTTACATTAATTACTTTAGCCAATCCAATAAAATCAATTCAAATCAAAGCATGGCTAAGGTAATTAATTAAAAGTTATTAAATGAAATCCTAATTATACCTCATCATTTGCAAAATCAATCCCCTAGCCTAATTAATTCAATTTGGCTATAGTCCTAATTAATTATTACAAAGCAATCAAAAGCTTAAATAATTAATTAAAATCCCTATTATTGAGTGAATATATTATTTACATATTTCATTTCATTAATATTCCCTCTAACCTAACCAATCTCAACTACCCAACAATGAGTTCAAACTCATCCCAACCCCTTCTCACATTCTAATTATTCTTAATTAGCTAATTAGCCCTAATTAGCTAATCCCCCCTCCAATCATTCTATTTCCTCCTATCTCTATCTCCTTAATCACCTATCTTAAGCCTTAATCCTAATCCTAAGCTACCCCTAAGCTTGTCACATTCCTAATTTTGTGATTAGGAATTCAACCCTCCCTCTAAATTCAAAGTTCTCAAGCTTGATCTTAAACCCTCACCCATACCTCATTAATGCTTTCATAAATGAAGCATTAATGTCTCTTACACTTTCTCTTCCACACTCCTCATTAATGAGTCTTACACCCTCATTAATGGCTTCCCTTCTAGAGTCTTCTCCCCTTCCTCCATTTCTTCTATAAATTGGATGGATTTTGAGCACAAACGACCCTGAACTTTAAGAGTTGAAAGCATCCTTATGCTGCCCATATTTGGAGAATTGAAAGAGAAAACTTATGTGGCTCATGTTTTTAGGGACTTATGTTGCATTTTACCTTATTTCTCACCTGTATTGTTATAATCTTCATTTTTAGAGCTTAAATGCTTATTTCTTGAGCATACTAGATTAGTTTTTATTCAAATATTTCATTCTAGGTTGTATATGTCACTGATAAATGCATAATCTGAGGGCTATTATGTCATTTTTCACACTCTTCGTAGATAGGAAGAAGTAGGTCAATTTTGGTGATTTCTATGCTTTGCTAACCCTTGTTTTAACTAATGTAATGATCTATTGAAGTGTTGTGTATTTCTTAATAGGTTCATAAAATCACACACACACCAAGTTGTGTGGTGTGTCACATAACTAGACTAGTTTGGAAGGTGGATTTGAAGCTTGCAGTGAGTTGTTGTTGTGTAATTGGTAGAAGGTAACATGGCCTAATGCTTTTTGAAGATCTTGGTGGTATATCTTAGAGTTATTTCATTTTATTTGGCCATAAACCAGAAGGCCTTACAACCCGACATGTTGTATGTAATTAAATATGAAAATGAATATAAATTGATATGAGTTTTCATATTTTGTGTTATTGTGTTTCTATTGTGTTGTTCTTGTTATTGGCTGCAAGTTTGGACAATCCTTTATTGGATCCTCTGACCTTGACTGCATCAAGTGGTATCAGAGCTTGTTCATTTTGTTTGGGAGATTGGTTATAGAGGGTTTTCAAAGATCTTGGAGAGATGCCTCCGAGAAGATTGGACCTTGGGATGGTTGATGGGATTATTGAGGATATACTAGTTTAGATCCATGGTGAGATGAAGAATATGAAGACTGAGGTCTTGGAAGAGATTAGGGTTGCTTTTGGTTAGCTCGATAACCATAGATCTGTTGTTGTTGCAGACGTGGATGGTTTTCATATTCACATGGATGGATCTGATATGGAAATTGCAGAGCATCTTGATGTTCATGATGAGATTGATGATAAGGAGGAAGATGCTGATTGTTTTGCTAACTAGTATGAGGTTTTGGATGAGACAGGTGAAGATGGTGGACATCTTGATATGCTGCTTGTTGATAAGCTTGAGTCCTTTGATGAGGTTACTATTGCTAATGGTGATGTTGGAGAGTTGTACACTGACTTGGTTCGGTTGGATGTGTTGGCATGGAAGTTTTTGTTCTTAATCTTGAGGATGTGGAAACCTTTGGTGAAGATGAAGTGGAGCTGGTGTTGTTCAGATGTTCCCTTTGGTGAGAAAGTGTGGGACACACTTTTCTTTGTACCCCGAGAGTCTGATGTAGTAGCATCTTGGCTACTTGTTGATTTTCTTGTGATTTTCTGGCACTTAGTTAAAGTATGGAGTTCTCGGGTTTCTATTGCTTAGGCATGATGGTATCTATTGCTCGAGCATGCTTGTCTCTATTGCTCGGGTTTTTGTCACTTGGTCATGCTTGTTCTGAGTTTCTTTCTATCACTTGGGTATGCTTGGCCTGAGTCATTTTTTATTGCTCAGGGTGTTCTTTGCCCAAGTCATTGTTGTTGCTTGGTCATCCTTGGCCTGAGTTGTTTATTTTGGAGTTGGATCTGGTGGCCAAATTTTGCATTTAATTTGGATCATGAC
This sequence comes from Thuja plicata, assembly GCA_018584345.1. NCBI lineage: Eukaryota > Viridiplantae > Streptophyta > Pinopsida > Cupressales > Cupressaceae > Thuja > Thuja plicata. The sequence continues at coordinate 43,885 of MU227456.1, read as the reverse complement.
ATTAATGACGGATCCCTCAATGGGGTTTGTATGGACCTAAATCTAGTGGATTTAATGACCATTGCAGCCGACTGGCTCATTTAATATTTGTTTACAAGCTGACTTGTGGTTGATCTGTATAAATAAAGAGGTTTGAGTAGAATAGAAGTAGGGGAAGAAGAGCTTGAAGAGTTCCTGTGAGATATTTAGATATGAGATAGTGGAAGGAAGATAGAAGAGCTAGTGGCATGTTGGCTTAGGAGGAAATAAGATTTCTTGGTGGCTTGCGAGCACAAGTTTATATTATGTCTTGGAGTTTCTACCAGGTTGCTGTGTGGTGTGTCACAGAACTGGACTAGTTTGGAAGGTGGAGTTGAAGCTTGTAGTGAGTTTTTGTTGTGTAATTGGCAGAAGGTACATGGCCTAATGCTTGTAGAAGATCTTGGTGGTAGATCTTAGAGTTATTTAATTATATTTGGCCATAACTTGGAAGGCCTTATAGGCTGACATGTTGCATGTAATTGAATTTGAAAATGAATATAAATTGATATGAGTTTTCATATTCTATGGTATTGTGTTTCCACTAGGTTTTTCTTGTGTTTTCATATCAAGAACAACTTCATGACATACATTAATGGTGAGTGAAAAATGTTTTGTGAATCTGAATATTGGGAAGTATTATGATAAGGTGTTGTGTGATATTATGCCAATGGATTGTTGTCATATTTTATTGGGTAGACCTTAGAAATATGATAGATATGTTATACATGATGGAAGAGTGAATACATATACTATTTGGGTTGATGGTAAGAAGCAAATCTTGTTACCTTTGGTTGAAGAATCTGTTGGAGAGATATGTACATATGTGAAAGTTTGTTTGATGGAAGGTAGAAAATTTGTTAAGGATTTGAAAAGGAATGATGTATGTTATGCTTTGATTCCTACCAAATCAAGTAAGAACATATAAGATGAAGTTCTTGAAGAAGTTGCAAAATTTATCACTGAGTACAAAGAGATCATTTCAGATAATGTACATGATGGTTTTCCAGCATTGAGAGATATTAGTCATTTTATGGATCTAATTCCTAGAGCTAGCTTTCCAAACAAGGCACCACACTAGTTGACATCGACCGAGAATGAGGAACTCAACTGACAAGTTCATGAGTTGTTGAAAAAAGTTTGATCAGAGAAAGTTTGAGTCCATGTGAAATGCCATCAGTGTTAGCACCTAACAAGGATGGAGAATGGTGAATGTGCACTGATTCAAGATAAATCAACAAGATAACAGTTAAGTATAGATTTCCTATACTGAGGATAGATGATATAATGGATTGTTGGAGTGGAGCAAATTTTTTTACCAAAATTGATTTGAAGAGTGGATATCATCATATCAGAATTAGAGAAGGTGATGAATTGAAGACTTCTTTCAAGACAAAAGAATTTTTGTATGAGTGGTTGGTTATGTCCTTTGTTTAACTAATGCACCAAGTACATTTATGAGGTTTATGAATGAGGTTTTGAAGAAATTCTTGAATAAATGTGTGATTGTATACTTGGATGATATTATGATATTTAGTAAGAATAGAGAAGAGTATTTGATGCATATAAGATAAGTGTTGCAGAGATTGAAAGAGGAAAAGTTGTTGATTAATTTGAAAAAGTGTTCCATCATGAAAAAATAACTTGTGTATTTCTAGGTTTTGTGATTTTAGCTGATGGTTTGAAGACAGATCTTGAGAAAGTTGAAGCTATACTTAGTTGGCCTACACCTAAGAATGTCAGTGAGGTAAGATAATTTCATGGATTGGAAAGTTTTTACAGAAAGTTTATCAGAAATTTTAGTTCAATTTGTAATGCTATGACTGAGACAATGATAAGAGACAAAAGATAATTCAAATGGACACATGGAGCTGATAAAATTTTTGATAATTTGAAACAAAAGGTTACTGAATTACCTATGTTAGCCCTACCTAATTTCAATTTCAAGTTAAATGTGATGCAAGTGGAAGTTCAATAGGACCTGTATTGACTCAAGAAGGTAAACCTATTGCTTTCTTTAGTGAAAAGTTGAATGATGCTAAAAGTAAGTATTATGTCTATGATCAAGAATTATATGCTATTGTTCAAGATTTGAAGAAATAGAGACATTATTTGATGCCAAGTGAATTTTTGTTTATATTGATCATAAGGATTTAAAATATTTGGGAAGTCAAAATAAGTTGAATTGGAGACATGAAATGGGTAGAGTATTTGCAAAATTTCACATTTGTGATAAAGCATAAGAGTGGAGTTTCTAACCGAGTTGCTGATGCATTGAGTAGAAGAAGATCTTTGTTGACAGAAATGAGAATTGAGGTTCTTGATTTTGATGACATGAAGCATTTGTATGAAAATGATCCTGATTTTTTTGAGCAATGGAGAATGTGTAGAGCACCTGTTCCAAATCAATTGAGTAAGTATGAAGACTATTTCATTGAAGAAGATATGTTGTTCAAAGGTATTCAGTTGTATATATTGAAAGAATCAATGAGAACTAATATAATCAAGGAGAAACATAGTAGTGGTTTGGCTTGACATTTTGGAATTGATAAGACATTGAGTTTGCTTAAGGGAAGGTATTTTTGGCCTCAATTCTATAAACATGTTCATAAATTTGTGAAAAGTTGTGGAGTTTGTTAAGTTGCAAAAGGAGTAAGTTAGAATACTGTATTGTATACACAGATTTCTATTCCTGAGAAATCTTGGAGTGATATCAGTATGGATTTGTTCTTGGCTTATCGAGGATAGTAAGAGGTAATGATTCCATATTTTTTGTTGTGGGTAGATTTTATAAAATGACACATTTCATACCATGTAGAAAAACATCAAATGTAGTACATATAGAAGATCTTTTCTTTAAGGAGATTGTTAGATTACATGGATTACCGAAGAGTATCATCTCTAACCGAGACAGTAAGTTTGTTAGTGATTTTTGAAAAACACTTTGGAAGAAGCTAGATACTTAGTTGAAGTATAGTTCTACAATTCATCCATAGATTGATGGACAAATAGAGATTGTAAACCGAAGTTTGGGTAACTTATTGAGATGCTTAGTTGGAGACACACCAAGTAATTGGGATTTGATGTTGGCACAAGAAGATTTTGCATATAATAGTTCAGTAAATAGAAGTACTGGAAAGACACCTTTGAGATTGTTAATGGAACATAATAGAGAGGTATATCAGACTTGAGAGATATTGCTAGAGAAGAGAAGAGAAGTGATGAAGGTGAAATTTTTGTTGAGTTTATGAAGACATTGCATGAGGAAGTGAAACATAAGTTGGAGCAAAGTAATTAGAAATACAAGGATAGTGTAGATAAGTCAAGAAGACATAAGAATTTTGAAGTTGGTGATGCATTTATGGTTCATTTGAAGAAAGGTAAATTTACTATTGGAACATATGGTAAATTGAAGATGAAGAAATTTGGTCCTTGCAAGATATTGAAAAGATTTGACAGTGGAAATGCTTATGAAGTAAAATTACCTGATGAGATGGATATATCACCTATATTCAATCTTTCAGATTTGTATGAGTATCATGAACTTGATGAAGAAGTGACAATACCAAGTGATTATTCTAAGAAACAGATAAAAGAAGTTGAGCAGGTTTTGAAACAGAGAGTTGGCAGAAGTACAAGAGGAAAGGATTACATGGAATATCTGGTAAAGTTGAAGAACATATCGATTGAGGACTCATCTTGGATTACTCAATCTAAGTTGAATTCAATTTAGGTTATACCTGATTCATGATTTGAAGAATCATTACTTTTAACCCCAGGTGTCTAATGCAGAAGCATCTTAGGTCTTGGAAAATCCTGTATCAACCAAAAATACGTTTGTTTTGGTTCGGTAGCTTGTTGGAGATTGCTCAGTAAAGTGCTCAGCAATTGTTCTTATTGGTCAGTTGAAGTGTTTGTTTCACCGCCTGGGCTCGGTTACTTGTATTTCGGTTGGCTTCACCGATGGGGTCTCAGTGGTCATTCTTGGCTGCTTGGTGGTTTTCACCGACCGGTCTCTGTGCTCGACAATCTTTCTCACCGAGTTGGTTTTCAGATGTTGGATCTTCTGGGTGAAGTATACATTTAATTTTTGTAGCATAATTAATGTTGGGGTCTCTCATTGGGATGCATGTGGACCTAAATCTGGGTCTTTTTTGTTTCCTATGTTGGATCTTTAGGATCTTTGGTGTCGACCTCTTTGGTGGACTCTTGTATATATTTGGTTTCTGTTCATAGATTTAGGAGGGAATATTAGTAGAAAATTTTGATAGCAGATTTGGATCGCATGTCTATGACCTTGCATGTATGAAGAATATTCTATAATGATTTGAATGTATATAGTCATAACTGGGAAGGCCTGACAGTCTGACATGTATGATGTTTGATGAAATAATAGGGTGAACCCACAATAGTGGGTTACACTTTTTTGAAGGAAGGAATTCACCCCAAAAAGCATGGCAAATGAAAAAAAGATTACTTTTGATCAGAATAAGGATGAACTTTTGATCGGAAGTGAGTAACTTACGATCAAAAGTACCAAAAATAGGTACTTTCAATCGTAAGTTACTTTCGATCGAAAGTACTAAACTACTTTCGAAAGAAAGTAAGTAAGCACTTTCAATCGAAAGTACTTACCTACTTTCGATAAAAAATAGTTTAGGTATTTTTTAGGCACGGTTTTTTACCCGCCGAAACAATCATTTTCACTGTTTCGGCTGGGTTGAAAGTGCATTGCATTGTGGGGCTTCCGTTTCGCAAACGTCTTGCAAATAGGTATTTTATGCCATTTTTTATTGTTTTTTAATATATATTGTTTGTAGATATGCATGTATATTGTTTTTAATATATATTGCTTTTATATATACATGTATATGTGTATATATGCATGTATATATGTGTATATATGCATATATATAATATATGCATATATATATATATGTATATATATATGCATGTATATACATATGCATCATGTATGTGTGTATATATATATACACATGTATACATATATGTATATGTACATGTACAATATTATTTATACATATATATGTACATATATATATATATATACATGTATATGTGTATATATGCATGTATATATGTGTATATATGCATATATATATATATACACACACACACACATATGCATCATGTATGTATGTATATACACACACACATATATATACACACATGCATATATATAATAGTGTACATGTACAATATTATATATACATATATATGTACATATATATATATACATGTTGTATGTAAATGTGTATATATATATATGGTACACGTGTAATGTATATACATGTGTGTATATGCATGTATATATGTACATGCATGTATATATATGTACATGTACATGTGTATGTCATATATATATACATGTGTACATGTCATATGCATGTATATACATGTACATGTACATGTGTACATGTACTTGTATACATCATATACATACATGTATACATATATATATATATATGTACATGTATTTATGTTTGTATATCATATACATATGTATGTATGTACATGTATATGTACATGTCATATATGCATGTATATATGTACATGTACTTGTATACATCATATGTACATGTATACATATATATACATGTATATATATTTGTATGTCATATGTACATATGTATGTACATACATATGTCATATGTATGTAGGTACATGTCATATGTATGTATGTACATGTATGTCATATGCATGTATATACATGTCATATATATATATATAAGTACATATGTGTACATGTATGTATGTATATATGTACATACATACATATGTATATATATGTATGTCATATGTAACATATATGTACATATGTATATGTCATAAATATATACATGTACATGTCATATGTATGTATGTATGTATGTACATGTTGAATATGTATGTACATGTGTATGTCATATTTATGTATATATGTACTTATGTGTACATATGTCATGTATATGTATATGTACATACATGTGTACACATATGTTGTCACATATACATGCCTGGACATGTGTACATATGTGTGTAATTGATTTAAATGAAATTTAAATGTAATTGATTTTACTTTGAAATAATGTAGCTTGAAATGTGTACTTTCATTTTATTTTTAATTAAATTCTAGGAAAACATATATGTAGACTTCATTTTATGGTAAATAAAATCTTTCAGGTACATACATATATATAGATTTATCAGACATATTATTACACATCACACATGGCAGATGCACTGATTCCCCCTGAGGAACTATTTGCACGCACTAATGGAGAAATTCAAAGGTTGCAAGATTCCATTAATAATCCGACTAGCTCTACTGTTTATAAGAACACATGTCAATCTATACTTCATAGCTTGACTACTATTAGGCATGACATTCATGGTACCACTCCCTATGGCCCAGATGTTATAGAGGCCATACTTGAGAGGAAGAGACAAGAGGTTGGCTTTGGTCTTTCTCTCAAGGAAGTACAGGCTTTAGTGCCTAAAGCAACCCTAAAAAGGGAAGTTTTTCCATCTTATGTAGAGTTACAATATGTGAAGGGATATCAGGTTACGAGGTCTCAGGATCCTACCATATCAACATTGATATACCCACGATTTCTAGCTGCTCATGGTCGTTATCCAAATAATGACCAGATTCCATTGAACTTTGCACAACGGATTTTTGCTGAGGTTTGTTTAGGGAGGTTAGTTAATTACACTAATTTTCTAGGACATCTAGGACAGGGGCGTGGTAGACTTGCTGATAGAGATTCTTATCATCGAGCAGATCACTAGAGCCTTGTACACAGGGCCATTATTGGTCAGAGGACACCTGCGATAGCTACTTCATTGGGTACTATTGCAGATGATGTTATCTATAGCACCCATCTTTGAGGTGAGATTGATAGTGTGGGAGACATTGCAGTAGCAGCTGCATTAATATCGAGTGATCAAGTTGGTTTGTATTTGATGTCTCGAGGATAGTCTAGATCGTCAGTTGGAGCACCTTCTAGCAGGGCCACACATGACATGTATACTACAGTGGGGATCCCTTCACAGTCTAGCCTAGAGGGACTTACAGGAGAGAGGACATGGATCACATTGTCTAGCTTGCTTGAGGATCTGTTGGATGCTTATGCATTTATAGAAACAGAGCATGATATCTCTATATCAAGTGTTAGAGCTCGTGTGGGTACTGTCAGATATGCCTAGCCACCTCGTTCTCACCTAGACCGTGGCCATAGTAGCAGTTCCCATGAGGATCCACCCACTAACCACTCTATTGCTGTAGAGGGAGAGGCACAATGTATAAACCCTTCAGTCAGGGGGCCTTGAGGATGTTGACTTGAGAATGGACACTACAGGTTACCTAGATTTTCTGACACATGATACGACTTCCATGCCATCTCATTTGGTTAGTCTGTTGCATTCATCATTAGAGAGATGTGTGCAGTCTACACATGTTGCAGATGCAGAGATGAGCTTGGACCAGACGCAACAAAATCTTGATATCTTGGTTGATAGGATCGAGGCTAGGGAGTATGAGTACTATCAAGTGCCACCATCTACACAAGTATAAATTATCATATTATATATATATATTTAATGTTACAATTTAAGTTATTTGAATTTGCAATATTTCATCTAGATGTATGTAAATTTACTTTTCTCTCTACCAGGATATGCCTCTTGTTACTCCTGCTTTGAGCACTGATCGTGTACGTCATCGGGACTCACTCGATGATGACATCGGTAGTGGATAGGTGATTTTTTAATTTATTGATGTGAGTACATGCGTAGTACATGCTTTTCCACACTTTATAAAAAAATTTCTTGTAATATTTTATCAAACTTAAAAATATATATATA
>MU227455.1:319718-329847 GCA_018584345.1 Thuja plicata | reverse complement strand
ATTTGCATTGATTAAATGTTCATTTGAGGATATTTTGAAGCATTTGGCTGAGATTTATAGTTTGGCATGCTTGAGGTACACCTGGTCAATTTTAGGTGTCTACAACAGTAATGAAGGCCGACTTACAAAATTTTGATTATTGATGAGATTTGAGATCTCTGGCCTACTTAGTTGATTTTATTGGGATATGTAATGTTAATTAAAGATTGATCCACATCATTTAATTTATGGGTAACCCTAATTAATGCATGGTTTCAAGATTTAATTAGAGACTACTTTGGAGAAGTAAATGTTATGCAAAGATGGAATGATCCGACTGGATCTGACCTAACCTAAGATCTACGATCTTGTTTAAGCGAAAAAATATTTATCTGACCTAGACAAAGAGGTATATGATAACCTCAGGGGTTATTCATTGTGTGTGAAAGTGTGCAAGTGTGGATGAATATATGTGTATGCAAAAGGTTTGCATAGTTGATTTACTGTTTAGCATGATCTAGCAGAAAAGGCAAAAGGATGAGGTAGAAAGTTGCATGTGTGATTGCTTCACGGATTTCCAAGAAGATCATAAGATTGAAATGATAATGAAATCTATCTAGTAAGTTAACATCAGAGCTATAATTGGATCTGAATTTCAAAGTAAGTTGTATGTACCAGATCACAAACTGCTGATTACTTTCTTAGCATTGTATCAGTTAAATCCTTTAACAAGGTTGACTTAATAGTCATTTGTATAAATCCTCTAACAAGGTGACATTTAGATTGGAATTTTCTAAGTCCTCTAACAATTCCACTCCTGACAGGGTGCTTAAATCCTTTAACTAGGTCACACCTAGCAGTGTGTTATTGTAACCTTTAACAGGGTTGGCTCCTCACAGGGCATCACTTCAGAAGAGTGAAAACTTGGTAGCATGTTACTGGTGGTTTTTCTCATATTGTGTTGAAACGTTAAATAATTGTGTCAACTTGTGTGAATGCTTATGGTTTTCTTTATTGTTATGTTACTACAAGCTAATTTCAATTGACAGTAAACTACAAGATTAAAGTTGTTGATTTATGCTACTGCTACTGAGTAGATCTGAAGTACATAAATTTTTTATTTACTACATCTAGAACTGAGGATAATTGATTCACCCCTCCCCTCTCATTTATTCTAAATTCATTCTAACAATTGGTATCAGAGCTTTGGTCTCCTGAAAAATAGTTTGAAGGTACTTGGAGCGAAAAGATCAAGATGTATAAGGAGGTTCCCAAGCTGAACAAAGATAACTTCCCTGCATGGAAAAGCTTGATGAAACTACATTTGGCTGGTATTGGAGATGATTCTAAGAGACTTATTGAACTTGCCTATGTACCACCTACTACTCCTCTCTCAGCTGTACAACTCAGAGAAAAATATGAACACAATCAAGCAATGTTGGAGATCGCCTCCTCATTAAGTTACTCAAAGTTTGATGATGTAAAGAATTGCACAAATGCAAAAGAGATGTGGGACAAACTTGCAACTATCTATGGTGGAGACACAAATGTGTTGAGAGATAAATTAGAAATTCTAAGAGGTAAGTTTGATGAGATGAAAATGCAAGAAAGTGAAAATGTCATTCAGTACTATGGTAGAATAAAAGAAGTTGCAAATGCTATTAGAGGGGCTAATGGAACTATTGATGAGAACACCATTATGACCAAGGTACTGAGAACTTTACTTCCTATATATGCTATTAGAGTTTTTGCAATTCAAGAATTGAGATGTACTCCTAACAATAATCTGAATCTAGAAAATCTGATAGGCAGACTTACTGCATTTGAAATGTCAAATTATGATAACTATAATCCACAAGGGATTGATTCTACTTTTAGATTACAGCTAGTTCTCAATAAATATAAGAAAGGAAAGAAACATGTGGACAGTGATAGTGACACTTCTGATGATGATCTTGAAGAACTTGAAGCACTCATGGAAAAAAGACTATCTGGAGGAGAAGGAAAATACAGAGGTAAAATTCCTATTATTTGTTTTTCATGCAACAAAGTTGGTCATATAGCTGCTAGATGTCCTGACAAAAATGAAAAAGATGAAAGAAGGGACAATAAATACAAAGAATACAAAGACAGAAAGTATGACTGAGACTTTAGGAAATATAAGGACTACAAAGACAAAGGTAAGAAATCTTGGTATATTGCTGAAGAAACTTCTGACAATGACACTGATAATTTTCATGACAATGATATAGAAGTTGTTTATGTTGCAATGAAAAAAGATTCTGATGATGATGAGAAAACTGCACTTATCTCTTATATGAGAAAAAATGATCATTTGATCATTGACAGTGGTTGTTCCCATCATATGACTGGTGACAAAGATAAGTCTAAAACCCTAAACCAATGTAAAGGAGGATATGTAAATTTTGGTAATGATTCACCATGTCTTATCAGAGGTAATGGATTGATTAATCTATATGACAAAATCATATGTGATGATGTGTATTGGGTTGATGATCTAAAATATAATTTGCTGAGTGTTGCACAGTTGAAGAATTCTGGTTACAAAGTTGAATTCCATCACAGAAAGGCAAAGATCTATGATTCTACTGGAGATTTAGTTGGAAGTGGTGATCAGACCAAAGGTAACTTATTTTATCAGGATTTATCTGAAGAAACATGTTTGTTTGCACAGTACAATAATGTTTGGTTATGGCATAAGAGGTTGTGTCATGTGAACTTTGATAACTTGGTAAGCATAAGTAAACTGAAAGAGGTTAGAGGGCTACCTAAGTTAAAGAAACCTGAGAATGCTATGTGTGAACAATGTCAAATTGGAAAGATGACTAAGTCTAGTTTCAAGAGTAAAACATATGTATCAGAGGAAATTTTGGAATTGGTCCATACTGATATTTGTGGTCCCATTGGAGAAAGAAGCTATTATGGTGCCGGATACTTTATTCTATTTGTTGATGATTATTCAAGGATGATGACTGTAATGTTTCTCAAAGAAAAATCTGATGCATTCCAGTTATTTAAATGGTACTTAGCTAAAGTTGAAAAGGAAATAGGCAAAAGTTTGAAATGCTTAAGATCTGACAGAGGTGGAGAGTTTATTTCTAATGAGTTTAACAGGTTTTGTAATGACTAAGGTATAAAGAGATAGATGTCTACACATTGGACTCCCCCCAAAATGGTATTGCTGAACAAAGGAACAGATCTATTATGGACTATGCAAGAACACTAATGATGGAGAAAAATGTTGCACAAAAGTATTGGAAAGAAGCTGTAAGTACTATAGTCTATACACTAAATAGAGTTCAAGTCAAGAAAGGTACAAATGCTATGCCTTATGAGCTTTGGTATGGTTATGCACCTAGTGTAAAGTATTTTAAAGTCTTTGGAAGAAAATGTTTTATACTGAAAGACAACATAAATGGAAAACTAGATGCTAAAGGTGAAGAAGGTATATTCCTTGGTTATTCAACCAAAAGCAAAGCATACAAATGTCTGAATTCTAATACTAATAAAATTGTTGATAGTGCAAATGTAAGAATTGATGAGTTTGCAAAAAGAAATGAATCTGAAAGTACACAAGAACCTAAAAGCTACAGATCATTCGTATATCTGGATAAGGAAGATCCTAATTCACTACCTGAGACTATTGCTGAACAACAACATGCACCTGTCGAGTCATAGAGTGGAGTTGACAAGCAACTGCAAGTGAATGTCGAGCTATCTAATGGAGATGTTGAGTCACAGAATCAACTAGAACTAAATACAGATGATGAACCTAAAGCAAGGACTGAGCCTACCCTAGCAAAATATGTGAGAAGGAATCAAAATTTTGATCAAATCATTGGGTCAAAAGATTTTTCTATTATGACAACAAGTAAGTTGAAAAATAACATATGTCTGTTATGTGAATTTGAGCCCAAAACAATGAAAGATGCTTTAAAAAATAAAGATTGGATACAAGAAATGAATGAGGATAACAAGCTACAATCTCATAACAAGCCATTCTAAGATTCCAGTTTGCCAAATTGATCAACAGTTTGCTAATAATGAGCTACAATCTCATAACAAGTCATTTTGAGGTTCCACATCACTGAATCAGTCAACTATTTGCTGATAATGAGCTACAATCTTATAACAAGCCATTTTGAGGTTCCAGATCAGCGACTCAGTCAACCATTTTCTAATAATGAGCTACAATTTCATAACAAGTCATTCTAAGGTTCTCGATCACTGAATCAGTCAACTATTTGTTGATAATGAGATACAATCTCATAACAAGCCATTCTAAGGTTCTAGATCATCGAGTCAGTCATCTGTTTGTTGATAATGAGATAGAATCTCATATAAAGCCATTGTGAGCTTGCAAATATCCCAATCGGTCAATCGCTTGCTGGTAATGAGCTGCAATCTCACAACAAGTTGTTATGAGGTTCTAGATCATCGATTCAGTCAACCATTTGTTGATAATAAGCTATGATGTCATAACAATCCATTCTAAAATTCTAGATAGTCGAATCGGTCAACTGTTTGCTGATAATGAGTTGTAATCTCATAACAACTCATTCTAAGGTTATTTCTGAGGTTCCAGATCACCAAATCGGTCAACTATTTGTTGATAATGAGATACAATCTTATAATAAACCGTGCTAAGGTTCCACATCAAGGAATTAATCAACTGTTTGTTGATAATGAGCTACAATCTCAAAATAAGTCATTCTAAGGTTCTAGATCATCGAATCAATCAACTATTTGCTTATAATGAGCTACAATATCATTCAAGCCATTCTAAGGTACCATATCACTGAATTGGTCAATCATTTGCTGATAATGAGCTACAATCTCATAAAAAGCCATTCTGAGGTCCTAGATCATTGAATCGGTTAACTATTTGCTGATAATGAGCTACAATCTCATAACAAATCCAAATCACTGATTCGGTCAATTGCTTGCTGATAATGAGATAAAATCTCATAAAAAGCCATTTTAAGGTTTCAGATAACCAAATCAGTCAACCATTTGTTGATAATGAGCTACAATCTCATAACAAGTCATTCCAAGATTCCATATCACTAAATTAGTCAATCATTTGCTGATAATGAGCTATAATCTCATAACAAGCCATTATGAGATTCTAGAGAGCCGAATCGGTCAACTGTTTTCTGATAATGAACTACAATTTCATAACAAGCTATTCTGAGGTTCCACGTCATTGAATTGGTCAACCATTTTCTGATAACGACCTATAATCTCCTAACAAGCTATATTGAGTGTCCAGATTGCCGAATCGGTCAACCATTTCCTGATAATGAGCTGCAATCTCATAACAAGTTATTCTAAGGTTCTAGATTGCCAAATTGGTCTAAAACTATTTTCTGATAATGAGCTACAATCTTATTAAAAGTCATTTTGAGATTCTAGATCACTGATTCGGTTAACTATTTGCTGATAATGTGCTACAATCTCATAACAAGTTGTTCTAAGGTTCCAGATAACCAAATATGTCAACCATTTAGTGATAATGAGCTACAATCTTATAACAAGCCATTGTGAGGTTCTAGATCATCGAATCGGTCAACCATTTGTTGATAATGAACTAAAATCTCATAACAAGTCATTGTGAATGTCCAGACCACCGAATTGAGCAACTATTTATTGTTAATTACCTGCAATGTCATAACAAGTCATTTTAAGGTTCTAGATCACTGATTTGGTCAACCATTTTCTGATAATGAGCTAGAATCTCATAACAAGCCATTGTGAGCTTCTAGATCACTAAATCGGTTAACCATTTGCTGATAATGAGTTACAATCTAATAACAAGCTATTCTGAGATTCTAGATCACCGAATCAGTCAACCATTTGCTGATAATGAGCTACATTCTCATAACAAGCCGTTGTGAGCTTCCAGATTGCCAAATTGGTCAACCGCTTGCTGATAATGAGTTGTAATATCATATCAAGTCATTCTGAGGTTTTAGATCACCGAGTCAGTCAACTGTTTGCTGATAATGAGCTATAATATCATAAAAATCCATTCTAATATTCTTGATCACCGAATCAGTTAACTGTTTGTTGATAATGAGCTATAATCTCATAACAAGTCATTATGACCTTCTAGATCACTGACTCAGTCAATCATTTGCTGATAATGAGCTATAATCTCATATCAAGTCATTGTGAGCATCCAGATCACCGAATCGATCAACCATTTGCTGATAATGAGTTGTAATCTCATAACAAGTCATTCTGAGGTTCTAGATCACTGAGTTGATCAATCGTTGGCTGATAATGAGCTAAAATCTCATAAAAAGTCATTCTAAGGAACCATATCACCAAATTAACCATTTGCTGATAATGAGCTACAATCTCTTAATAAGCTATTCTAAAATTCCACATCACTGAATTGGTCAACCATTTGCTGATAATTAGCTATAATTTTATAATAAGTTGTTTTGATGTTCTAGATCGGTGAATCAATCAACTATTTACTGATAATGAGCTACAATCATAACAAGCCATTCTAAGGTTCCATATCACTGAATCAGTCAACCATTTGTTGATAATGAGCTACAATATCATAACAAGCCATTCTGAGGTTCTAGCTTGCTGAATCGGTCAACTGTTTACTGATAATGAGCTAAAATCTCAAATCAAGACATTCTAAGGTTCTAAATTGCTGAATTGGTCAACTGGTTGCTGATAATGAGCTACAATCTCATAACAAGCCATTTTGAGGTTCTAGATCACCAAATCGGTCAACCATTTGCTGATAATGAGCTATAATCTCATAACAAGTCATTCTGAGATTCCACATCGTTGAATCGGTCAACCGTTTGCTAATAATGAGCTACAATCTCATAATAAGCTATTCTTAGATTCCAAATCACCAAATCAGTCAACTGTTTGCTTATAATGAGCTACAATCTCATAACAAGCCATTGTGAGATTCCAGATCATTGAATCGGTCAACTATTTGTTGATAATGAGCTACAATCTCATAACAAGTCATTCAAAGGTTCCACATCATCGAATCAGTCAACTGTTTGTTAATAATGAGGCACAATCTTAGAAAGAGTTGTTCTGAGGTTCCAGATTGGTGAATCGGTCAATAGTTTGCTGATAATGAGCTACAATCTCATAACAAGTCATTCTAAGGTTCTAGATCATAAAATCAGTCAGCTATTTGTTGATAATAAGCTACAATCTCATAACAAGTCATTCTGAGGTTTCATATCATCAAATCGGTCAACCGTTTGCTGATAATGAGTTAAAAATTTCATAACAAGTTGTTCTGAGGTTCCACATCGCTGAATTGGTGAACCGTTTGCTGATAATGAGCTAGAATCTCATAACAAGCCATTGTAAGGTTCTAGATCATTGAATCGGTCAACCGTTTATTGATAATGAACTAGAATCTCATAACAATCTGTTGTGAGCTTCTAGATCACTGAATCAATTAACTACTTGCTAATAATGAGCTGCAATCTCATAACAAGCTGATTTGAGGTTCTAGATCACTGCGTCGGTCAATCATTTGCTGATAATGAGCTAAAATCTCATAACAAGCCATTCTAAGATTCCAGATCACCAATTCGGTCAACCATTTTCTAATAATGAGCTATAATATCATAACAAGCCAGTGTGAGCTTCCAAATTCACAAATCAGTCAACTGTTACTGATAATGAGCTATAATCTCATAACAAGCCATTGCGAGCATCTAGATCCTTGAATCAGTCAACCGTTTGCAATAAGCTGCAATCTCATAACAAGTCATTCTGAGGTTCTAGATCGCTGACTCGGTCAACCATTTATTGATAATGAGCTACAATTTCATAAAAGGTCATTCGAGATTCTAGATCATCGAATTAGTCAACTGTTTGCTAATAATGAGCTACAATCTCATAACAAGTCATTCTGAGGTTCCAGATCACTGAAGCGATCAACTATTTACTAATAATGAGCTACAATCTCATAAGAGGCCATTGTAAGGTTCTAGATCACTGAATCAATCAAGAACTTATTGATAATGAGCTACAATCTCATAACAAGGCATTATTAGGTTCTAGATCACTGATTTGGTCAACCATTTGCTGATAATGAGCTACAATCTCATAACAAGCCATTCTGACATTCTAGATTTTTGAATCGGTCAATTGTTTGTTGATAATGAGCTAGAATCTCATAACAAGTTGTTGTGAGCTTCTAGATTTTTGAATCGGTCAACTGTTTGCATATAATGAGCTGCAATCTCATAACAATTCATTCTGAGGTTCCAAATTGCCAAACTGGTCAACCACTTGCTGATAATGAGCTACAATCTCATAACAAGCCATTCTGAGGTTCTAGATCACTGAATCGGTCAACCATTTGCTGATAATGAGTTACAATCTCATAACAATCCATTCTAAAATTCTAGATCGCTGAATCAATCAACCATTTGCTGATAATGAGCTATAATCTCATAACAAGTCATTGTGAGCTTCCAGATCGCCAAATCCGTCAACTGTTTGTATATAATGAGCTATAATCTCATAACAAGTCATTCTAAGGTTCTAGATCACCAAATCGGTCAAAAATTTGCTGATAATGAGCTAGAATCTCATAATAAGCCATTTTGAGGTTCCACATTACCAAAATTAGTCAACCATTTACTAATAATGAGCTACAATCTCATAATAAGTCATTCTAAGGTTTCAAATCGTAGAATCGGTCAACTGTTTGATTATAATGAGCTTTAATCTCATTACAAGACATTATGAGGTTTTGTATCACCGAATCGGTCAACCGTTTGCTAATAATGAGCTACAATCTCATAACAAGCTATTTTGAGATTCCACATTGCCGTATTGGTCAACTCTTTGCTGATAGTGAGTTACAATTTTATAAAAAACCATTCTGAGGTTTTAGATCGTCGAATCAGTCAACTATTTGTTGATAATAAGTCTCAATCTCATAACAAGCCATTCTAAGGTTCCATATCGCTGAATCAGTCAACCATTTGTTGGTAGTGAGCTACAATCTCATAACAAGCCATTTTGAGGTTCTAGATCACTAAATCGATCAACCATTTGCTGATAATGAGCTATAATCTCATAACAAGTCATTTTGAGGTTCCAGATCACCGAATCGGTCATCCACTTGCTGAAATGAGCTACAATCTCATAACAAGTCATTCTGAGGTTCCAAATCACTAAACCGGTCAACCACTTGCTAATAATGAGCTACAATCTCATAACAAGTCATTCTGAGGTTCCAGATCACCAAATCAGTCAACTGTTTGCTGCTAATGAGCTACAATCTCAAAACAAGTCATTTTGAGATTTTAGATCACTGAATTAGTCAACCATTTGCTGATAATGAGCTATAATCTCATAACAAGCCGGTGTTAGCTTCCAAATCACCAAATCGGTCAACTATTTCTTGATAATAAGCTACAATCTCATAACAAGTAGTTCTTAGGTTCTTCTTCACTGAATCAGTCAACTATTTGCTGATAATGAGCTACATTCTCATAATAAGCCATTCTAAGGTTCCAAATAGTCAAATTGGTTAACCATTTTCTAAAAATGAGCTAGAATCTCATAATAAGTTGTTGTGAGCTTCCAGATTGCTCAATCGATCAACCACTTGCTGATTATGAGATGCAATCTCATAACAAGCCATTTTGAGTTTCCAAATCACCGATTCAGTCAACCGTTTGCTTATAATGAGCTACAATCTCATAACAAGTTGTTTTGAGATTCCAGATTGCCGAATCGGTCAACTGTTTGCTGATAATGAGCTATAATCTCATAACAAGCCATTGTGAGCTTCCAGATCACTGAATCGGTCAACTATTTGCTAATAATGAGCAATAATCTCATAAAAATCTGTTGTGAGCATCCATATCACCAAATTGGTCAGCCATTTGCTGATAATGAGCTGCAATCTCATAACCAGCCGTTGTGAGGTTCCAGATTACAATCTGCATCTTCATTCCTAACTTAAAATCTACATCTTCATTTCTAGATTACAATTGCATCTCTCATATAGAATAAATTTCATTTCAGTTTTCAAAGCTTTCAAATCCTCCATTTTAGCAATGGTCTATGGTTGTTGGCTCTCATTCTGAGATTAATTAAACACCCCAAC
>MU227455.1:287077-318669 GCA_018584345.1 Thuja plicata | reverse complement strand
AACTATATGAATGTATCCTCTCCCCTCGCCTTTATGGATCTTGGGTGTAAGAGAAATTCATATGATTCTCCTAGAGTGGCTACCTCCCGAGTGCTTTAATAGAGCCAATGAGAGTGGATTGCCCAACTGATAATAGGTTAAAGCCAAGCCCTTCCAAACTGGTATATAAAAAATGTCATTGTGATTAATCTCATAATAGACAGGTGTGAATTCATTGTGGCAACCAAAATCTCCTCCAGTACCCTAGTGGTGCGTTAAAGTCCCTACATTACTAAGGTGAAAACTTATCTTTGAAAGGACTGGGAGAGCCCCCTTAATTGGGAAAATGACTTGATCACAACCACCTGAATGGATTCCCTTACTACAAACTATGTTCTAGTATCCAAAAAACCCTCTATCTATTGGTGTGGAAGGTCAGAGACTGACTAAGATTCCCCCCACTTTTACGGCTTTAATAGAGACAATAGCCCTTTGGGAAGCAATTCCTTTGGGGTTCGAAGCTTGGTGTGCCTAAAAAATGAGTGCACATGTAAGGAGGAGCCTGTGCCTCCAAGATTCTAAGTTTTCCACTATGAGTAAGCATAGTTGAACTTTGGTTCAAGTGGGGATTCAATAGATACTACCCTAGCTATCCTAGGATTGTGATGTGTCTATTCTGGTACTACAAACATTTTTCTTGATGTGTCTTGCATGGGTGAAACATCAAAACAAACAAACATCTCAAACATTCAAATCAAACATCAAAACGATCAACGATTCCAAATCTGCACTTCTAGGTGTTAACTGACAAAATATTGTCCAAGTTTTTACACCTACTATCAAAACTCTACAATCTATCAACTTGTTGTCTAAATTGCTATTCTATTGTGAAGGTTCTATCCAAATTTTCACAAAATCTATGTTGTCATCAACATCGCTACTAGTCTGTCTTTTACTACAATTTTTTGATAGTCTGACTTGTCGTTGTTTCAAAATCTGACTTTTTTGTGCTAGTCCAAGTGACCCATTATCTATTTCAGCCTTATCATCTTCTTCTACACTATCCTTATCCTAAGTTGTGAAAGCAGGTTCGTCAACCTTGACTCAATATCAGAGTCATTGCTATCTCTGTCTCAGTTGGACATTATCTCCTTTGTCCTTTAGTCTTGGACTTAGTCAGCACTTTAGATATCACTTCATCACCTATCATTCAATCAATCTAATTCATTGTACATCCTCTTCAATATTCTTAGCAAGCGCATCAAGACAATCTTATAATGCCTAAAAGCAAAGAAGAGATTCTTAGGGCAACTTTATTAAAACAACTTCAAACTTTGGAATCTAAACTCCAAGGATTAAAGAAGGAAAAGGATACTTAATTTGATGAATTGTCATTAAGATCAACCTGTCCTTTGCTATTTGATCATGATTCTTGCATCTCTACACTTCATTCCAACATGGATAAATCTGGGTATGATAATCCCATTTTTGATCAAGAATAGTTTTATGACAATCCTATCTTTGATCAAGAGAATGTAGATGCAACTATGACAGAACCTGATGAAATTCTTTGCTATCTGCAAAAGAAGGATATCACAAGTCAAGAGGCATCTAATTCCCTTTAGAAAGAATATTTACTCCTTTGGGACAATCTTATCAATCATCATTGGAGGAACTTCTTGAGCATAATCTCCTCACATTGCCCCAAGCCACACCATGTGGATTCAGATTCTTGAGTCCCTATTGTGCATATCATCGAAGCAATAATCATAAAACTTCATCTTGCATGGAGTTGAAACATAAAATCCAAGATCTCATAGATGATGGCATAATCAAAGTGGAAAATCCTAATGAATCATCTAGTGAAGATACTACTCTCAAGAATGATCAATATCAGGAATCCATGTCTAGCAATGGTTCGCATATCCCATCTACTTATTCCACCATTCTTCTATCTCCTAAAGATTCACAACTAGACACACCATCTCTATCAAGAACTAAGCTTAATGATGACTATGTCTACCCTTAGGGACTACCTCTAAAAGAGATCCAAGCTAATCAGCATACATATGCAAGCCTTTCTCAAGCTTCAATGATCATAGACCTAAAGTCTCTATGTGCTTCAATTCTTATCATGCTTATTTCAAATGATTGTTCGTCACCATGTCAAGAATCCTTCATGAAATTCAACACTCCTACCTTGTCCTTAGAAATGGTTCCATGTCAAGAAGACAACCCAAAGTATGAAGAAAAAAATATCAGTAATGATCAAGATCAAGATAACATCCATCCTTATCCAATGGTTGACCAAAGTCACACATCTCAAGAGTCTCATGATGATTTTATCATCCCCTTCCATTTCTTTCAAGAAGAAACTCTTACATATCCTATATCTTATCCATCTCCCAAGAAAGATCAAGATATCCTTTCCACCATCTCTAAGGAACCTATTGAAAATCAAGAGAAAAATACCCTTTGTACACCATCTAAAGATCCTTGTCAAGATTAGAGCATCCCTTCATCTCCTTGTCATGCTCCTCCATATCCACCTCAAGAAAACATTGTTCCTCTAAATCCATTGAAGAAAGATACATCCCCTCAAGCTTTAGATGCTCCTATCAAAATTACTCCCATCAAAGCTACTCATGCTCCTGTTGATATACAATTGAATTCTAAAGAGAAGATCCTTGGTCATGCAACTCACTATGAATATGTTGATATCCCCTCCACACTTTATATCCCTCTGTTCAAACGTAAGAATTATCTTTCACTATCCTCCAAATTCATCCTTGGTCCTCATATTCCAAAGCTAAAATAGTCAAACCTTCCATCTATATTGGGTCCTTATGTCCCTCCATCTACCATGCCTATCAATACTAGCTTTTCATCCACTTATCCTATCTCCTATCAAGATCAACAAAGACATGCATCTTTGAAAGTTTCCTATCAACCCCTCCATATGAACTTGTCATATCGGCCCTATTCATCCACAATTCCTAAGTCTTTTGGAAGCAATCTGGATGTGCAATGAAAAAATCAGAAATACAAGAATCCACTTACATATGAAGCTCACTATGTCCCATCTAATCAACATGTGACTACAAATAAAAAGGAAATATTCAAGAGACCACATATGTCCACCGAGAAAAGAACCAAATCAAAGAAAATATGGGTTCCTAAATCCATTATGGAAAAATTGTGTTCTAAATCATATGATACAAATGGCAAATCAAAAGCTATGTGGATTCCCAAATCTCTTCTAAAGGACTTGGATACAAAAAGAAAAGCAAAAGTTATGTGGATTCCCAAGTCTCTCTTAAAAGACTTCCAAAAAAAGGCAAAGTTAGAGTTGACATCCAAGATTCCAAAGTATTCCACTTCAGCTCTATATAAATATCTCCCATCTTCTAACTCTATTTTGGGTCCTCATGTCCCAAAATCTATTACCTTGAATACTTCACCCTCTTCATTACCCATCTTTGGTTCTCATATACCAAGATCCATATCAAAACCTAAATCCATTTCACACACTTTTCCTCTATCACTCCACCATCCTTCAAGATGTGTGTCAATTTTGATCTTACATCTATTCCTATTCCTATTCCTACACAAGACTCCCAACATCCTACATCTACCTACTACCCTTCCATATTGGGTCCCTACATGCAATCTATTGCATAAATCCTTTGCTACCATCTCCTTTATCCTCCATATCAATCTTCCCTACCATCACCCTATCAACATCTTAGAACATACTTTCGGCGGCCTTGGCCCATCATAACACATCATTCAAAGGAGCACTATCTAAAGAGCACAAAGCTTAAGTTCCTCCATCAAAGTCAAAAGTACAAAAAAAAAGTGCCTTGGTGAAAACCTAGTAAACAAGCATCTTGGTAGAAAAATTAAAGATAAATCAATCCATCCTATGGTGAAAATCACTTCTTGTGGCACCTTGGATAAGTACCATGATGAAAACCTAGCAAATAGGCATCATGTGTAATTCCTCCTACTTGCACTCTTCACTTGGGGGAAAGTTCCTTCCATGTCATCTTATCTATCATATCTTACATCTAGCTAGCCTATGAGAATCCATGCTCCTTGCAGTGATCTTGAAAAGGTTGAGCCTATCCATGAGCATCATGCCTATTGACATTCATTATCCTTTCCATCAGCCTATTCACTAGCTCTCATCCATGATACCCTATCATGATCTTGCTTATCCCAAGCCTATCTTCCTATCTATGTGCATTTGTGTCATAATCCAAAACATGCACTTATACCTCCATCAACCTTTATCCTAGTCATAGCTATATCCTATCCAACATTGACCCCTTGGTCTTGATCTAAATGAAGAACAAAAAAAAACAAATGCAAAATTGTTTCTCAAAACGTCTCATGACATCAGGTCAGTATCATATATGCTATCCAACACCGCTCTATGAGCCACATTGCTATATTCTTTATTTTTCCCTAACTTGGGTAATCTTGAAGAGACTTTCCTTGAGGGTTGCATTCACACTCTTCATTGTCCATTGTCTATTCATCTCATACATCAGCTTTCTAATCCATCTACAATGTCCTACATGTTGCTAGACATTGAGGACAAAGCAATGTGATCTTGCTTAAGATCGAGTAATCTCTAAAAATTCCTAAAAATTGTAAAAAGTCCTAAAAAAATGATCATCTTGGTGAAACCTATAAATAGGCACTTTGATGCATCAACCAAAAAAAAATCTCTATTTCCTATCTTTTAATGAATAGGTATCGGGGAAATCTAACCCTAACTTCTGAAGATTAAGCCTCATTTTGGGGATAGTCTTTTGAAAAGTGAAAGCTATTAGGTCTTTGGGCAATCTAACCCAGATTCTTGGGAGTCAACATTCTCTTAGTTACCTTCAAGACAGTACCTTCACATAGATTGAAACTAGCCGCACTCGGGGGCATCTTCCTGGTATAGGGGGCATTGTCCTATCTTTTGGAGTCTATCTCCTCTTCCCATCAGTCACCAGTGGTTCTCACTGAGTCTGCCTATTGATGCCTAGATCTCACACCAATCTTTATACTTGATAATATTTTTTGCGTCAGTCACCAGTGATTCTCACTACGTCTGCCTACTGTCATTATACTACTGAGATTTCTCACATCAACTCGCTATCTACATATTTGACATCAATCCGTTACAGTTGGAGTTATACCCAAACACTCTATCTATTGATATTCAGTCTTCACATTCTTTGCTTTAGTCTGTACATAGATTTTAGTCACTTTTGTGACACTTTGGGTCTTTTTGAGATCCCACCTGACTTGACACGACCATAGCGTCAAAGCTTGGGGGCAATCCACTTGGATTCGTCCTCTCTATATGAGTCAAGTCAGTCATCAACATTTATTACTTGGGGGCATGGCTCCCCACTTTGATCGCATCTTTGGTTTACACTTGAGTCAGTAATCTTGTTAGTTCTAAAGGACAACTATCTACTGGCACAAATTGGTGTTTCTCAACACCCCAATCAAACAGTGTTTTTCAACACTATCTTTGGACACATTAAACATCGCAACATAAACATCTCTTGATAGCAATCAAACACATCGCACTCACAAGCACAATGGTTTTTTTCAACACCCCTAAAACACATGCACATTCATAAACTTTGAAACATGCTAAGCTATGATTGAATCTTTCTTTGTATGTTGTCTATTCTTGTGAATTTCATTGATATTTTCTTCGTCTATTGCTTGTGGGTGTGGTTTCGATGATCCAACAACGTCAAATAAATAGGGTGTATGTGATAAGAGCTTCTGCATTAAGGTGGGAAAGCCTCACATCCCTCGATATTTTTTATTTGTATGCCATGGGGAGGTTGGAACTATCTCTTTGACTGTTATTACTCTATTTTTTAACTTGTGTACTCTTACTATATCAAACTGGAAACAATGTTTAGGTCATCTTGGCTTTTATGCCCTGACGCTTACGTTTGTTTCCTACATTTTATTTGATGAAATTCATATTAATATTCTTATGGTTGCATTGGTGCCTATAAGGATTGTATCAACTCTGATGTTCCAAAACTTGATGATGATAATTATGCGATGAGTCCAACAACCAATTCCTAGGGTTGCATTTAGCTTAGGCTTGCATTCGCATTTTAAGCTTGCATAGCAAAAATTTTGGTGCTCTCTTCACTGTCTTCTCATTCTTTGAAGGTTCTCATATTTTGTCCTGGATTCCTCTTGACTACACAAGGGTCTGGTCCTTGGCTAAATCAACTATTTTGAATCCATTTTTGTGATCAAAATCAAAATCCAACACTCCTAAGTAACTTAAAATCATGTTTTAAAATTTTAGGACCGACGTGCTCTGATGCTTGTGCAGTCATCTTTCTAACATCACTTTCTTGTCATAATAATATCTCATCATCATTTTCTCGGCTTCTGTAATCTTTTCATCAAAAGTCAACTCTAGTCAATTTTGGTCAAACTTGGTCAACTATGGTCAAACCTAGTCAATAGGACCTCCCGATCACTCTAAATTGATTCTGCCTTCTCTTCATCTATCTCTGAATTCCTCTGGATCTTTGATCTAACTTCTATCTACAATATTTTGCTATTGATCATCCTTCGATTTTGTTCTCGAGGGGGCAGGATGATTGCATCATTGAATCATTTTGCATCATTCTCGGATTAGTCTGATCTAAATCAAAAGTCCCCATTGCTAGGGGCATCTCATCACTTGGGGCATATTTAGTGTTTCATATCTTATGGTCAAAATTAGATATTCCATGATCTTGAATCTTTAGGGGCATCTTGATGCCTCGCATCTTGTCATCTTGTCATCTATCTTTCTAGGTATCTGAGAAATCTAACTAAGATCCTCAAGGATCAAGCTTCATTCTGGAGATGATTCTTGAAATCTCATTTGGTATTGGAGCAATCTAACCCTAATTCCTAAAATTCATGCTTCATTCAGAAGACAGATCTCAAAATCTCTTTTCAACCGTTATTTTGGAAACCTAACCCGGATCTCGGAGGGCTAACCTTTGTATTGGGGTAATATAACCTTGATTCTGGAGATAGTCCTAAATCTTCATCAACTATTAGTGGACATTGGGGAAATCTAACCCTAACTCTAATATTCTCTCAATTGGTATTTGGACCGTTGTCTTCACAATCTAACTTTGACTTTGGAGAATCATGCTTCATTCTTAAGATGGTTCTACTTCTCTATCTGATCGGTGTGTTGGCAACCTAACCTAGACTCCCAAAATCTTCATCTGTTACATCAGAATATTCTTTTAATCAACGCGTTGCTCACACATCAATTCAAAGTGTAGGATTTGATAAATAAATCCATAGTTTCCAAGAAACTTGCATGCAAGAACCTGATATAGAAGAGAAGCAGGGAGAGAGAGAAAGAGAAGAACTCAGAAGTTGCTCAAAAAGTGAGAGCAAAAAATGTAATCTAAATTAATTAAAAAGAAACTACAAAGTTCAACCTATAAAGGTGAACAAAACCCTAAAATAGGAAAAGCTAGGTTGCACATTAATAATTAATATAAATACTAATTATAATGCACCTAAGAGATAGCTTAAGTAAACTAGAGTAAAAGATAACTTAATTAATTAAATCAAAATGATCTAATTAATAAGTGTGAATAGATAATTACTCTAACACCCCCCCTTAAGTGAAGCTCAGAATGTAAGCTAACCTAGCATAGCTAAGAAAGTAGGGAAAGATGGGTCCTGGAAACAAGGCCTGATGAAGTACCTACGCACAACCAAATCTCTATAAAGCGGAGAAATAGAGAAAACCACATGGGAAAAACCCTACTCCAAGAAGAGATAGAAGAAAAAACTAAAAAAAATGGCTCAAGAGACTCTCTCAAAACCATAAGTACAATCAAACCCCCCATGAGAGAGGGATGAGGCACCAAGGCCCCCCCAGAATGATGGAACCCCTGTAGGAATGATCGAACCAATGGAACTCCAATGTGGAAGAAATAGAGGTACAGAGTAACAAGGGAACCCTTGAATGAGCTGTGAAACTGGAAGGCTGAGCTAGTGCTCAAAGGAGAATGAGTGAGAATCCAAGAATGGAATCCCCAATAAAGGTGGGCCAATATATGGGCTAAATCTATCAGTTGAGAGGAGATGAATTTTCTCAAATATGCCCTCAACAACTAGAGGGGAAAGCTTGATGTAGGGAGTGACCATAACATGAACTATTGAAGAAGAATCATGCTAAATGAAGGTAGGCACAATAGGAGGAGGAGGTGGAGAAGCCACAACACTGATCTCAGGAGCAACACAGAAGTTCAGGTAACCCGACTTCTTCTCACTAGTCACTCGTGAAGTAGGAGAGATATCCTCTGACAAAGGAGATGGTGACCCAAAATGGGAGGAGTATAGGCGGGTGGCATGATCAACTATCCCTGTAGCAATAATGTGGCCAGTCGCACGATCTCAGATGTGAACATAATCTGTAGTGAACTCAATTGTCTTCTCTGTCCCATTGTGAGTAATCTGATAAATGGAGAGAAGGTTCGATGACAAGGATGGAACACATAATACATCATGGAATGCACCACCATCAATGTCAATAGAACCCTGACCACACATGGGCATAATAATATTATTCCCCATCAAGATGTGTGGGGTAGTAGAGGTTGAAAAAGCTGAGAAGGAACTCTGAGAAGATGTCATATGATGAGAAGCACCAGAATCCAACAACCACCTAGAAGAGGGAGCTATAGAAAATGCACATAAGGCATGACCCTTTCCATTGTCTGACCCATCTGCCTAAGATGATGATGAAGAAGACTAGCAAGAAGAGGAAGATGGAATATCAATGTTGCTCTTATGAAGAAGAGCTGTCAAATTAGCAATCTATTGGGCATATTCATCTACCTTCTTCTGAATGCACTGAGACTCATCATGATTGAACTTATTGCAATAAGTACACTTGGGTTTATCTGTCTTCGATTTCCCCTTAGGTGAAGGAGGTGGGCTAGAGGAATGCTGAGAAGGAGAATCCTTCTAAGAGTCTGTAGATGATGATACATGTTTCTATTCTAGTTTCTGTGGAGATGGGTGAGAAACCAAGGCATGGCTCATAGAGTCAGAATTATCATGCAGCTATTGAATCTTTGATTTCTCTCAAGTCAACCGATCACAAAAGGCCACAAATAGAAAGTGGAGGAGAAAATATGGAACTCTCGATGAAGCTTTGAGATTATCAGAAAGATACACTCATCATCTAATTTGGTCTTCCCACATCCCTGTAACAGTGAGCAGAGAGCATTAAAATTCATCAAGAAGTCCTCAATGGTGGAAAAACTATCAGGAGACAAGGATGTCAACTCTACATCAAGCTGAAGTGCCCTGAATGCATTCACTATGCCAAACAGATCTACAAACTTTCCCCAATATGCGTGAGGAGTGGTCAAGCCATCCAGATGAAATAGGAGGCTGCCTGAAATGTGTAATGCAATCAAATCCATGGCTTCATCCATTTTTTTCCTATGCTGAAGGACCTCAAACAGACGTTGCAGAGTAGGTTGGTTCTCATCTAAACATGACCATAAGCCACGTGACATGAGTAGCCTGGGAATGTATTCTTTCTAGGTGTGGTAATTATGCGGTGTCAGCCGGGCCACAAAGGGGTCCGACATTGAGAGAAGAAGAAGATGAAAATAGAAGGGTCATTTCTAAATTTGAATGATAGAAAACAAAAGTGCCCCCCCACAATGTATAATTCTATCCCCCATACAGCAAAAAAATAATTACTGAAAGCACAAAAAATGAGAAGAAACCTGGACGCCAAATATAGAGATGGAGGAAAAAAAAGCCTCTACTTCAATGTCAAAAAAGAGGGATCAAATGGCTAAATAAATATTCAATACTAGTGCCATTGTGTCCAGCTCAGAAACACCTTTCTGGCGATATTTTGTTTTTTAAAAACGGACACTGTATGCCCAAGATATGGCCAAAAAACCAACGATGCCTCCAAAAAAAAAACTCTGAAAAAAACCAGAGACGGGAAAAAATTTGAGGTTCAAATGCCCGTCATAGTACCTGTGAAAAAATTTGACGGCCGTTAGGTCTGTCACTGGAAAAAATTTTCCGGTAGCCGAAAAATTGAAAAACGGCCGAAAAAATTAAAAAAACTCCCCAAAAAAAAATCCACCCGCTAACATCATCATTGATGTCACCCTGCGTGTAGGACACATCATGGCGGTGACTGGGTGGCTTGGTGGGCAGCATAGTGGGCGGCATGGAGGCTGGTGGGCGGCGTAGTGGCCGATGAGCGGTGCGATGGCCGGAGGGCAGCGCATCAGCTAGGGTCAGGCGCGGGCTGGGCTAGGGCAACGCCGGGGTGGCACGGGGGTGGCGCACTCTAGTTGTGCTCTGGCAACGCCAAAACCATTAATAAAAAGTGATTTTTTTAAATTTATTTTTATTTTTGCCTCATTTTTTGAGCTGTACGGCCTAGGCGGTCAAAAAAATTTCTCTAGGGTCACTGTGACCAAAACTAGGGAGGTTTATATGTATTTCAACTCTCCCAGGCCTTCTGAATGTAATGGTGGAGTTCATTTTGGCTCAAATGGCTCTAGAAAATAGTGTCTCCTCCAAAATAAAGAAGAAACCCTAGAGAAGCTGTGGCTTTAGTCTGTAACTCATAGCTTCAAAAACCCTCAGACCAGGCAGCAGCAAGGAAGCTCTGATACCATGTAGGATTTGATGAATAAATCTACAGTTTTCAAGAAACTTGCATGCAAGAACCTGATACATAAGAGAAGCAGGGAGAGAGAGAAAGAGAAGAACTCAGAAGTTGCTCAGAAAGTGAGAGAAAAAAATGTAATCTAAATTAATTAAAAATAAACTACAAATTTCAACCTATAAAGGTGAACAAAACCCTAAAATAGGAAAAGCTAGGTTGTACATTAATAATTAATATAAATATTAATTATAATGCACCTAAGAGATAGCTTAAGTAAACTAGAGTAAAAGACAACTTAATTAATTAAATCAAAATAATCTAATTAATAAGTGTGAATAGATAATTACTCTAACACAAAGAGGGGCAAAATGTAATACCCCAAAATTAGCACCTTACAATTCTAATCAATTTTGGTGCATTTCTTCAAAATTCTCATCATCGAAGTCCTATTGTACTAGGCAAATTATATTTCCTAATTGTCTTTAATTGACTTAGTCTCAAATGTAGAAAACCTAAATTTGCATAAATCTTACACCATATTTAATTCCTAAATTTTCAAGATTTATTAACTAAAAATCGCTGTGATTAATTAATTTAATTCTAAAGTCCTAAGTGCTTTTAAATTACATTAATCCCACCCCCTTTAGCTTAATACACATCAAGGGAATTCAATATTATTTGGTTATTTGAATGGATTATCCTCACTTGAATTTAATAATTCAAACAATGTGAAAAGCCAACCATGTGGCAATAATTCATTTATTTAATTAAATAATTTCTTCATATTTGTCTCACCTTCCTCCATGAAGATGAAGAGTCAGCCATTTCTTCCCAAGAAACTCTTCAGCCTTTCTTCAATCTTTTCTATATTATGGACCTTCTTTCCTTCATTTGGGAAGGCAATTTTTAGAGTACCAAAACTATAGTGAATTATTGTCTTAATTCTCTCATATTTCTAAGCTTTTATTGTATATTTTGTGTAATTTCATTTAGCTTAATGACATTCTTCATCTCAATTTAGTTTGTTTACTTATCAAGTAGCTTAATTTTGTTATCTCTTTCAAGTTTTTTAGCTTATAATTTGCATCTTCATTCCTAGATTACAATTGCATCTCTCATATAGAATAAACTTCATTTCAATTTTCAAAGCTTTAAAATCCTCCATTTTAGCAATGGTCTATGGTTGTTGGCTCTCATTTTGAGAGTAATTAAACACCCCAACTAAATAGGAGGCAACAGGTCAATTTGATTGATATTATGGAATGAGAAATTCATGTTCATCTTCGTGATTCAATGATTGAGCAATGACTATGTTGTGTTGTGGCTGATTTAGAGGTCAACATTTAGACACATACAATAAAAAGCCATTCTAAGGTTCAAGATTGCCGAACTGGTTAACCGTTTGCTGATAATGAGCTACAGTCTTATAACAAGTCATTCTGAGGTTTAAGATCGCCGAATTGGTCAACCGTTTGCTGATAATGAGCTACAATCTCATAGCAAGCCATTATGATGTTCAATATCACCGAATCGGTCTACTGTTTGCTGATAATGAGCTACAATATCATAACAAGTTGTTTTGAGGTTCTAGCTTGCCAAATCGGTCAACCGTTTCCTGATAATGAGCTAAAATCTCATTACAAGACATTCTGAGATTCCAAATTGCCAAATTGGTCAACCGATTGCTGATAATGATCTACAATCTCATAACAAGCCATTTTGAGGTTCTAGATCACTGAATCGGTCAATCATTTATTGATAATGAGCTACAATCTCATAACAAGTCATTCTAAGATTCTAGATCACCGAATTGGTCAACCATTTATGTATAATGAGCTATAATCTCATAACAAGCCTTTGTGAGCTTCCAGATTGCCAAATTTATCAACTATTTAGTGATAATGAGCTATAATCTCATAATAAGCCATTGTGAGCATCCATATACCTGAATCAATCAACCATTTTCTGATAATGAGTTGCAATCACATAACAAGTCATTCTGAGGTTCTAGATCGCCGAATCAATCAACCATTTGTTGATAATGAGCCATAAATAAATAACAAGTCATTCTGAAGTTCTAGATCGCTGAATCGGTCAACCATTTGTTGATAATGAGCAGCAATCACATAACAAGTTATTCTATGGTTCTAGATCACCGAATCCACATCGCAAACAGTTGACCGATTCGATAATTTAGAACCTTAGAATGGCTTTTTATGAGATTGTAGCTCTTTATCAGCAAATGGTTGACCAATTCAGCAATCTAAAACCTCAAAATGGCTTGTTAAGAGATTGTAGCTCATTATCATCAAACGGTTGACCAATTTGGAAATCTAGAACCTCAGAATAGGTTGTTATGAGATTGTAGCTCATTATTAGCAAACGGTAGACCGATTCGGTGATCTTGAACCTTTGAACAACTTGTTATGAGATTGTAGCTCATTATTAGCAAACAATAGATCAATTCAGTGATCTTTAACCTTAGAATGGCTTTTTATGATATTTTAGCTCATTATCAGGAAATGGTTGATCGATTTGACAATCTAAAACCTTAGAATGACCTTTTATTATGAGATTGTAGCTCATTATCAGCAAACGGTTGACCGATTCGGCAATCTTGAACCTCAGAATGGCTTGTTATGAGATTGTAGCTCATTATCAGCAAATAGTTGACCGATTTGGTGATCTAGAACCTCAGAATGGCTTGTTATGAGATTGTAGCTCACTAATAATGAGCTACAACCTTATAATAAGTCATTCTGAGGTTCAAAATCATCGAGTCAGTCAACCATTTGCTTAAAATGAGCTACAATCCTTGAATAAGCAGTTCTGAGATTCCAGATTGCCAAATCGGTCAACCATTTGCCAATAATGAGCTAGAGTCACATAAAAAGTCGTTGTGAGGTTCGACATTACCAATTTGGTCAATCATTTGCTAATAACGAGATACAATCATAACAAGCCATTCTAAGGTTCTAGATTGCCGAATCATTCAACTGTTTGCTGATAATGAGCTATAATCTCATAAATAAGTTATTCTGAGGTTCTATAACACAACATTGTTCAATCATTTACTGATAATGAGCTACAATCTCATACTAAGTCATTCTAGGATTCCAGATCGCTGAATCGGTCAACCATTTTCTTATAATGAGCTGCAGTCTCATAAAAAACTATTCTGAGGTTCCATACCACCGAATCGATCAACCATTTTCTGATAATGAGCTACAATCTCATAAAGTTATAAATCACTGAATCAGTCAATTGTTTACAGATAATGAGCTACAATCTCATAAAAATACATTCTGAGGTTCTAGATCACTGAATCGATCTACCATTTGCTAATAATGACCTATATAATAAGCTATTTTGAGGTTCCAGATTGTCAAATTGATCAACTGTTTACTGGTAATGAGCTATAATCCCATAACAAGTCATTCTGAGAATCTAGATTGTCGAATCGGTCAACTGTTTGCTGATAATGAGCTACAATCTCTTAACAAGCCTTTCTGAGGTTTTAGATTGCTAAGTCGGTCAACCGTTTGTTGATAATGAGCTACAAACTCATAACAAGCCGTTTTGAGGTTCTAGATTGTTGAATCAGTTAATTGTTTAGTGATAATGAGCTACAATCTCATAACAAGCCATTATGAAGTTCTAGATTGCCGAATTGGTCAACCATTTGCTAATAATAACAATCTCATAACAAGTTGTTCTGAGGTTTAAGATCACTGAATCGATCTACCCTTTGTTGATAATGAGCTAAAATCTCTTAACAAGTCATTCTAAGATTCCACATTGCTAAATCGGTCAATCATTTGCTGATAATGAGCTATAATCTTATAACAAGCGGTTTTGATGTTCTAGATCGGTGAATCGGTCAATTGTTTACTGATAATGAGCTACAATCATAATAAGTTGTTCTAAGGTTCCATATCACTAAATCGGTAAACCATTTACTGATAATGAGATACAATATCATAACAAGTCATTGTGAGGTTCTAGCTCACCGAATTGGTCAACCGTTTCCTAATAATGAGCTAAAATCTCATTACCAAACATTCTGAGGTTCTAAATTGCCAAATTGGTCAGCCAATTGCTGATAATGAGCTACAATCTCATAACAATCCATTTTGAGGTTCTAGATCACCAAATCAGTCAATTGTTTGCTGATAATGAGCTACAATCTCATAACAAGCCATTCTGAGATTCTAGATTGCCGAATTGGTCAACCATTTGCTGATAATGAGCTATAATCTCATAACAAGCCTTTGTGAGCTTCTAGATTGCTGAATCAGTCAATCATTTGCTGATAATGAGCTATAATCTCATAATAAGCCATTGTGAGTATCTAGATCACTGAATTGGTCAACTATTTTTTGACAATGAGCTGCAATCACATAACAAGTCATTCTGAGGTTCTAGATCATCGAATCAGTCAACTGTTTGCTGATAATGAGCAATAATCACATAACAAGTCATTCTAAGGTTCTAGATCACCGAATAGGTCAACCATTTGTTGATAATGAGATACAATCACATAAAAAGTCATTATGAGGTTCTACATCACCAAACCGGTCAATTGTTTGTTGATAATGAGCTATAATCTAATAACAAACTGTTGTGAGCATCCAGATTGCTGAATCAGTCAACCGTTTGCTGATAATGATCTTGAATCTCATAACAAGTCATTTTGAGGTTCTAGCTTGCCAAATCGGTCAACCATTTGCTGATAATGTGTTACAATCTCATAACAAGTCATTCTGAGATTCCAGATCATCAAATTGGTCAACCGTTTGCTGATAATGAGCTACAATCTCATAACAAGTCATTCTAAGGTTCCACATCACCAAATTGGTCAATTATTTGCTGGTAATAAGCTACAATCTCATATCAAGCGGTTCTAAGGTTCTTGATTGCTGAATCGGTCAACCATTTGCTAATAATTAGCTAAAATCTCATAACAAGCTATTGTAGCTTATTATTAGCAAACGGTTGACCGATTTTGTGATCTAGAAGTTCACAATGGCTTGTTATGAGATTCTATCTCATTATCAGCATACGGTTGATTGATTCAAAAATATGGAACTTCAGAATGGCTTGTTATGAAATTGTAGCTCATTATCAACAAACAGTTGACCGATTCAGTCATCTAGAACCTAAGAATGACTTGTTATGAGATTGTAGCTTATTATTAGCAAGCAGTTGACCAATTTAGTGATCTAGAACCTTACAATGACTTGTTATGAGATTATAGCTCATTATTAGAAAATAGTTGACCGATTCAGTGATCTTGAACCTCAAAATGACTTGTTATGAGATTGTAGCTCATTATCAGCAAACGATAGACCGATTCAGCGATCTTGAACCTCATAACGACTTGTTATGAGATTGTAGCTCATTATCAACTAGCAGTTGACCGACTCGGCAATCTAGAACATCAGAATGGCTTGTTATGAGATTATAGTTCATTATCAACAAATAGTTGACTAATTTGGTGATTTAGAACCATAAAATAGCTTGTTATGAGATTGTATGTCATTATCAGCAAATGGTAGACTGATTCAGTGATCTTGAACCTCAAAATGACTTGTTATGAGATTGTATCTCATTATCAACAAATGGTTGAGCAATTCGGCAATCTATAACCTCAGAATGGCTAGTTATGATATTGTAGCTCATTATCAGCAAATGGTTGACTAATTCGGCAATCTAAAACCTCAAAATGGCTTGTTATGAGATTATAGCTCATTATCAGCAAACGATAGACTGATTTAATGATCTTGAACCTTAGATTAGCTTGCTGTGAGATTGTAGCTAATTATCATCAAATGGTTGACTAATTCATTAATTTAGAACCTTAGAATGACTGTTTATGAGATTGTAGCTCATTATTAGCAAACAGTTGACCGATTCGGCAATTTAGAACCTCAGAATGGCTTGTTATGAGATTGTAGCTTATTCAGTCAACCATTTGCTGATAATGAGCTACAATCTCATAAAAAGCCATTCTGAGATTCCACATCACCAATTGGTCAACTATTTGACCGATTTGGTGATCTGGAACCTTAAAAAGGCTTGTTATAAGATTGTAGCTCATTATTAGTAGGCGGTTGACCAATTCGGCAATCTAGAACCTTAGAATGACTTGTTATGAGATTGTAGCTCATTATTAGCAAATGATTGACTTGTTTTCTAATAATGAGCTACAATTTCATAACAAGCTATTTTAAGGTTCTAGATTGTTGAATCGGTCAACCATTTTTTGATAATGAGTTAGAATCTCATAACAAGCCATTGTAAGCTTCTAGATTGTTGAATCAATCAATTGTTTGCTGATAATAAGCTACAATCTCATAACAAGTCATTCTTGGGTTCTAGATTGTCGAATCGGTCAACCATTTGCTGATAATGAGCTACAATCTCATAACAAGTCGTTCAAAGGTTCCACATCATCGAATTGGTCAATTGTTTGTTGATAATGAGCTATAACTCATAACAAGTCATTCTAAGGTTCTAGATCACTTAATCAGTTAACTGCTTGCTGATAATGAGCTACAATCTCATAACAAGCCATTCTGGGGTTCTAGATTTCTAAATATGTCAACCGTTTGCTTATAAAGAGCTACAATCTCATAACAAGCCATTCTAAAGTTCTAAATCATGGAATTGATCAACCATTTGTTGATAATGATCTAGAATCTAATAACAAGCCATTCTGAGCTTCCAAACCACCAAATCAGTCAACCATTTGTTGATAATGAGTTGTAATCTCATAACAAGTCATTATGAGGTTCTAGGTCACTAAATCGGTCAACTGTTAGCTGATAATGAGCTACAATCTCATAAAAAGCCATTCTGATGTTCCACATTGCTGAATCGGTCAATTGTTTGCTGATAATGAGCTACAATATCATAATAAGTTGTTTTAAAGTTTTAGATTTCCAAATCGGTCAACCATTTCCTTATAATGAGCTACAATGTCATAACAAGTCATTCTGAGGTTCCATATCAGTGAATCGGTCAACCATTTGCTGATAATGAGCTACAATCTTATAACAAGCCATTTTGAAATTCCACATCGCCGAATCAGTCAACCGTTTGCTGATAATTGTAATACCCCAAAATTGGCACCTTACAATTCTAATCAATTTTGGTGAATTTTATCATCATCAAAGTCCTATTGTACTAGGCAAATCCTCCTTCCTAATTGACTTTAATTGACTTAGTCTCAAATGTAGGAAACTTGAATTTGCATAAATCTTACACTATATTTAATTCCTAAATTTTCAAGATTTATTAGCTAAAAATCCCTATGATTAATTAATTTAATTCTAAAGTCCTAAGTGCTTTTAAATTAAATTAATCCCACCCCCTTTAGCTAATACACATCAAGGAAATTAAATATTATTTGGTTATTTGAATGGATTATCCTCACTTGAATTTAATAATTCAAATAAAGTGAAAAGCCACCCATGTGGCAATAATTCATTTATTTAATTAAATAATTGCTTCATTTTTATCTCATCTTCCTCCATGGAGATGAAGAGTCAGACATTCCTTTTCAAGAAACTCTTCATCCTCTCATTAGGCTTTTCTATATTATGGACCTTCTTTCCTTCATTTGAGAAGAGCAATTTTAGAGTACCAAAACTAAGGCAAATTATTGTCTCAATTCTCTCATATTTTCAAGATTTCATTGCATATTTAGTGTAATTTCATTTAGTTTAATAGCATCTTTCATCTCAATTTAGTTTGTTTATTTATCAAGTAGCTTAATTTTTTTTATCTTTCAAGTTTCTTACCTTAAAATCTACATCTTCATTCCTAGATTACAATTGCATCTCTCATATAGAATAAATTTTATTTTAGTTTTCAAATCTTTCAAATCCTCCATTTTAGAAATGTTCTATGATTGTTGGCTCTCGTTCTAAGAGTAATTAAACACCCCAACTAAATAGAAGACAACAGATCGATTCGATCGATATTGTGGAATGAGAAATTCATGTTCATTTTCATGATTCAATGATTGAGCAATGACTATGTTGTGTTGTGGCTGATTTAGAGGTCAACATTTAGAAAAATATATTTTGGCACCCATCGTGGGGCAGGATATTCAATTCCTGGCCTCATACTATATATTTACTGTTGATTCTATTTTATGTCATTTTATACATTCACTTTGAGTCAAATTTGACTACACCATTGCGTCTGGAATGTTGTTTCAGTTTAAAATGATTACAAATATGCCTATACTCACCCAAAAATTGAATCTGTGGCTTCAAACATTTTTTCGTACAGCTCTGTAGCGAAATTTCCCACATATCCACACAAAGTTGTGCTTTCATTAGCAATTCCTCATGCGGAGCCTTGTATTTCCTCGTGCGGAGCCTTTGTACTTCCTCGCGCAAAGCCTTGCACTTCCCCGCGTGAAGCTTTGTACTTCCTCACATGAGACTTGGTGACAGTCTCTATAATTTCATAGTTTCTACAATTACTGTTACTATTTTCCTAATTATTTTCACATGCTGCTATTTTTATCTCTCTGATTTCTTTGATAGCATAATAGTGGGTTGTAGGTTGCTTGGTGAAGACATAAACTTGCTGACAATTTGCTTGTAGGATGGTTTTCGAAGATCATTTTAAATTGTTGTGCTTGTTTATTGCTTTCATCGCATAGTATAATTAGGGCCTTGTTAAATTTTTTTGGTAATCTTGATAGAAAAATAGGGGAATAGGCTCTTCATTACATGAAAGTGATGCCCATGGATGAATCTGAGACCCAGACGTTGTTAACATGATGGAGACCTAGGGAAGCAAGGAAAGTTAACAAACTTTTAGCATGTTCACTTGTCAGGGGATTATGCTCTTCTCTCTTTGAGAGAATTAGAAACCCAAAAGCTTTTGAATTGGTAGGAGGAGAGTTAGCTTGGTGATGAATATGTCTTGTGTGATTGAAGTGTTTTTTAGTTTATAATTCCAAGAACTATACAAACGTATCCTCTCCCCTCGCCTTTATGGATCTTGGGTGTAAGATAAATTCATATGATTCTCCTAGAGTAGCTACCTCCCGAGTACTTTAGTAGAGCCAGTGAGAGTGGATTGTCCAACTGGTAATAGGCTAAAGCCAAGCCCTTTCAAACTGGTATATAAAAAATGCCATTGTGATTAATCTCATAATGGACAGGTGTGAATTTGTTATGGCAACCAAAATCTCCTCTAGTACCCTAGTGGTGCGTTAAAGTCCCTACATTGTTAAGGTGAAAACCTAGCTTTGAAAGGATTGGGAGAGCCCCCTTTATTAGGAAAATGACTTGATCACAACCACCTAAATAGATGCCCTTACTACAAACTGTGTTCTAGTATCCAAAAACCCTCTATCTATTGGTGCAAAAGGTTAGAGACCAACTAAGATGCCCTACACTTTTATAGCTCTTAGTAGAAACAACAACCCTTTGGGAAGCAATTCCTTTGTGGTTCGAAGCTTGGTGTGCCTGAGAAGTGAGTGCACATGTAAGGAGGAGCCCGTGCCTCCAAGCTTCTAATTTGTCTGCTATGAGTAAGCATATATGAACTTTGGTTCAAGTGGGGATTCAACAGATACTACCTTAGCTATCCTAAGATTGTGATGTGTCTATTCTGGTACTAGAAATATTCTACTTGATGTGTCTTACGTGGGTGAAGCATCAAAACAAATAAACATCTCAAACATTCAAATCGAACATAAAAATGATCAATGATTTCAAATCTACACTTCTAGGTGTTAACTGTCAAAATCTTGTCCAAGTTTCTACACCTGCTATCAAACTTTGAGAATCTATCAACTTGTCCAAATTGCTATTCTGCTGTGAAGATTCAGTCTGAATTTTCACAAAAATCTGTGTTCTCATCAACATCGCTGCTAGTCTATCTTTTACTACAATCTATTGATAGTCTGACTTGTCATTGTTTCAAAATCTAAGTTTGTTGTGCTAGTCCAAGTGACCCATTATCTAATTCAACCTTATCATCTTTGTCTATATTGTCCTTATCCTGAGTTGTGAAATCAAGTTCATCAACCTTGACTCAAGATCAGAGTCGTTGCTCTTCTCTCTTAGTTGGACATTATCTCCTTTGTCCTTTGGTCTTAGACTTAGTCAACACTTTAGATATCACTTTAGCACCTGTCAATCAATCAATCTGATTCATTGATTGACCTATCATAATCCAAAACATGCACTTATACCTCCATCAACCTTTATCCTGATCATATCTATATCCTATCCTATGAAATTGATCCCTTGGTCTTGATCAAAATTGAAAAACAAGTTCTTAGAAGTCTCTTGACATGTCCACTCTTTTGGACCACATTCTTTTCATGACAGTTGGTCATTATCCTAAAATAAAACATCGCTCCATGAGCCTACATTTCTATATTATTTTTTCCCTAGCTTGGGTAATCTTGAAGAGACTCTCCTTGAGGGTTGCATTCACCCTCTTCATCCATCATTGACTATCCATCTCATACATCATCTTTCTAATCCATCTACAATGTCCTACACCTTGCTAGACATTGGGGGCACACCAATGTGATCTTTCTTGAGATCGATAATCTAAAAAAGACTAAAAAAAATTGTAAAATCTCTAAAAATCTAAAAATTGCAAAATCTCTAAAATCGTATAAAGTCCTGAAAAAATGATCATCTTAGTGAAAACCTGGAAAACAGGCACTTTTATGTATCTATTATCCTCATGAAAATCTAGTAAATAGGCACCTTGATAATACCAAAAAAATTGAAAAAATGAAAAAAATACAAAAAAATCAGAAAAAGGAAAAATACAAAAAAAAAGAAAAAAAAGAGAAAAATGTGTCATTAATGAAAACCTGGTAAATAGGCGTCATGGTAGAAAAAATAGAATTTCTTCCAAGATGGTGAAAACCTGGTAAACATGCACCTCTTGTTCCACAATGCCCTATCTATCATCGCATCCCTTGGATTTCTTACAATTTTCTCTCCTACTTTCCTACTTTAGTTTGCTTTCTTATTTTAGTTTGCTTTCCTGCTTTAGTTTGCTCGCTCATGCATTCACTTTCAGTTATTTTCATGATTTTTCCTCAACTTCACATGGATTGAAACTGGTCACACTCTGGGGCATCTTCCTGGTCTAGGGGGCATTGTCCTATCTTTTGGAGTCTCTCTCTTCTTTGCATCAGTCACCAGTGGTTCTCACCGAGTCTGCCTGCTGATGCCTAGATCTCACTCTGATCTTTATACTTGAGATTCTCTCTCACATCAGTCACCAGTGATTCTCACTGCATCTACCTACTATCATTGTACTACTAAGATTTCTCAAATCAATTCACTATCTGCATATTTGACATCAATTCATTCATTACTTGGGGGCATGGTTCCCCACTTTGATCACATCTTCAGTTTACACTCGAGTCAATAATCTTGTCAATTCTAAAGGACAACTATCTACTGGCACAAACTGGTGTTTCTCAAAACCTTAATCAAATAGTATTTTTCAACACTATCTTTGGACACATCTGTGTTTTTCAACACACATCAAACATCACAATGTAAACATCTCTCGATAGCTATCAAACACAATGCACTCACAAGCACAACAGTGTTTTTCAACACCCTAAACACATGCACATTCGTAAACTCTGAAACATGTTGAGCTATGATTGAATCTTTCTTTGTATGTTATTTGTTGTCATGTATTTCATTGATATTTTCATTATCTACTGCTTGTTGGTGTGGTTTCGATGATCCGATAGCGTCAGATTAACAGGGTGTATGTGATAAGAGCTTCTGCATTAAGGTAGAAAAGCCTCACATCCCTTGATCTTGTTTATTTGTATGCCAAGGGGAGGTTGAAACTATCTCCTTGACTTTTATTTTTCTATTTGCTTACTTGTGTACTCTTACTATATCAAACTGGAAACAATGTTCAAGTCATCATGGCTTTTGTGCCCTGGTGCTTATGTTTGTTTCCTACATTTTATCTAATGAAAGTCATATTTATATTCTTATGGTTGCAGTGGCAACAGTAAGAATTGTATTGACTCCGATGTTCTAAAAATACTCGATGATGATAATTAGGCGATGAGTCCAACAACCAAGTCCTAGGGTTGCATTTAGCTTAGGCTTGCATTTGCATTTTAAGCTTGCATAGCGATAGTTTTGGTGCTCTCTTCATTGATTTCTCATTCTTTGAAGGTTCTCATATTTTTTCCTAGATTCCTCTTGACTATACAAGTGTTTGGTTCTAAATCAATTTTTGTGATTGAAATCAAAATCCAACACTCCTAATTAGCTCAAAATTGCATTTTAAAATTTTGGGTCTGACGCTTGTGCAGTCATCTTTCTGACGTTGCTTTCTTGTCAGAATCATCTGTCATTATCATTTTCTTGGCTTCTACAATATTTTCATCCAAGTCAACTCTAGTCAACTCTAGTCAAACTTGGTCAGCTATAATCAAACCTAGTCAATAGGACCTCCTGATCGCTCTAAATTGATTTTTCCTTCTCTTGATCTATCTCTGATCTTCGATCTTACTTCTATCTACAATATTTTGCTGTCGATCATCTTTCTATTGTGTCATCTTTCAATTTCACTCCCGAAGGGGCAAGATTATTACATCATTGAATATTTTTGCATCATTCTCAAATTAGTCTGATCTGAATCAAAAGTCCACATTGTTAGGGTCATCTCATCACTTGGCATATATTCAGTTTTTTGTACCTTATGGTCAAAATTGGATATTCCATGATCTTGAATCTCTAGGGGCATCTTGATGTCTCGTATCTTGTCATTTTGTCACCTATCTTTCTAGGTATCTGAGCAATCTAACTTGGATCCTCAAGGATTATGCTTCATTCTAGAGATAGTCCTAAAAATCTCTATTGACTATCTTTTGGGACATGTATCGGGGCAATCTAACCCTGACTCCT
The DNA here is from genome assembly GCA_018584345.1 of Thuja plicata. Classification (NCBI taxonomy): domain Eukaryota; kingdom Viridiplantae; phylum Streptophyta; class Pinopsida; order Cupressales; family Cupressaceae; genus Thuja; species Thuja plicata. The sequence continues at coordinate 295,029 of MU227455.1, read as the reverse complement.
GAAGGTTGAATCTCATTCTAGAGACAGGCTTGTGAAAGATATCAATCTGACTAGTATCTGGGCAATCTAACCTAGATATTGGGGGACTAAGCTTCATTCTAGTGATGATTCTTAAAATCTCATTGGGTATTAGGGCAATCTAACCCTAATTCCTAAAATTCATGCTTCATTCTAAAGTCGGCTCTCAAAATCTCTTTTTGACCATTATCTAGGCAACCTAACCTGTATCTCGAAGGGCTAACCTTCGTATTAGGGCAATCTAACCCTGATTCTAGAGATAGTCCTAAATCTTCATTAGCTATCAGTGGATATTGGGGCAATCTAACCCTGATTCTAATTTTCTCTTAATTGGTATTCAGACCATTGTCTACGCAATCTAACTTAGGCTTCATAAAATCATGCTTCATTCTGAAGATGATTCTACTTCTTGATCTGGTCGGTGTCTTGGCAACCTTACCTAGAATCATAAAACATTCATCTATCACATCAGACTATTATTTAAATCAACGCGCTACTAGCACATCAATTCAAAGAGGGGCAAAATTTAATATTCCAAAATTGGCACCTTACAATTCTAATCAATTTTGGTGCATTTTATCATCATCAAAGTCCTATTGTACTAGGCAAATTCTCCTTCCTAATTGACTTTAATTGACTTAGTCTCAAATGCAGAAAACCTGAATTTGCATAAATCTTACACTATATTTAATTCCTAAATTTTCAAGATTTATTAGCTAAAAATCTCTATGATTAATTAATTTAATTCTAAATTCCTAAGTGCTTTTAAATTAAATTAATCTCACCCCCTTTAGCTAAGGGAATTAAATATTATTTGGTTATTTGAATGGATTATCCTCACTTGAATTTAATAATTGAAATAAAGTGAAAAGCCACCCATGTGGCAATAATTCATTTATTTAATTAAATAATTCCTTCATTTTTGTCTCATCTTCCTCCATGGAGATGAAGAGTCAGCTGTTTCTTTCCAAGAAACTCTTCATCCTCTCTTCAGGATTTTCTGTATTATGGACCTTCTTTCCTTCATTTGAGAAGAGCAATTTTAGAGTGCCAAAACTATGGTGAATTATTGTCTCAATTCTCTCACATTTTCAATATTTCATTGCATATTTAGTGTAATTTCATTTATTTTAATATAATCTTTCATCTCAATTTAGTTTGTTGATTTATCAAGTAGCTTAATTTGTTATCTCTTTCAAGTTTCTTAGCTTAAAATCTGCATCTTCATTCCTAGATTAACATTGCATCTCTCATATAGAATAAATTTCATTTAAGTTTTCAAAGCTTTCAAATCCTCCATTTTAGCAATGGTCTATGGTTGTTGGCTCTCATTCTGAGAGTAATTAAATGCCCCAACTAAATAGGAGGCAACAGGTCGATTTGATCGATATTATGGAATGAGCAATTCATGTTCATCTTCGCGATTAAATGATTGAGTAATGACTATGTTGTGTTGTGGCTAATTTAGAGGTCAACATTCAGACATTTGACTGAATTAGCTACAATCTTATAACAAGACATTCTAAGGTTCCACATCACCAATCGGTCAACCATTTGACCGATTTGGCGATCTAGAACCTCAGAAAGGCTTGTTATGAGATTGTAGCTCATTATCAGTAGGAGGTTGACCAATTTGGCAATTCAGAACCTCAGAATGACTTATTATGAGATTGTAGCTCATTATTAGAAAATGATTGACTTGTTTGCTGATAATGAGCTACAATTTCATAACAAGCCATTTTGAGGTTCTAGATCGTCAAATCGGTCAACCATTTGCTAATAATGAGTTAAAATCTCATAACAAGTCGTTGTAAGCTTCTAAATTGCTGAATCAGTCAACTGTTTGCAGATAATGAGCTGCAATCTCATAACAAGTCATTCTTAGGTTCTAGATTTCCGAATCGGTCAACCATTTGTTGATAATGAGCTTCAATCTTATTACAAGTCATTCAAAGGTTCCACATCGCTGAATCGGTCAACTATTTGTTGATAATGAGCTATAACTCATAACAAGTCATTCTAAGGTTCTAGATCATTGAATTGGTTAACTATTTGCTGATAATGAGCTACAATCTCAAAACAAGCCATTCTGGGGTTCTAGATCATTGAATCTGTCAACCATTTGCTTATAAAGAGCTACAATCTCATAACAAGCCATTCTGAGGTTCCAAATTGTGGAATCGGTCAACCATTTGCTAATAACGATCTTGAATCTCATAACAAGCCATTGTGAACTTTCAAATTGCTGAATCGGTCAACCGTTTGTTGATAATGAGTTGTAATCTCATAACAAGTCATTATGAGGTTCTAGGTCATTGAATCGGTCAACTGTTAGCTTATAATGAGCTACAATCTCATAACAAGCCATTCTAATGTTCCACATTACTGAATCAGTCAACCATTTGCTGATAATGAGCTACAATCTCATACTAAGTTGTTTTAAAGTTTTAGATTGCCAAATCGATCAACCATTTCCTTATAATGAGCTACAATCTCATAATAAGTCATTCTGAGGTTCCATATCAGTGAATTGGTCAACCATTTGATGATAATGAGCTACAATCTTATAACAAGCCATTCTAAGATTTCACATCACTAAATCGGTCAACTGTTTGCTGATAATGAGATACAATCTTATAATAAGTCATTCTAAGGTTCCAGATTGGCCTATTAGTCAACTATTTGCTGAAAATGAGCTACAATCATCTAACAAGCCATTATAAGGTTCCATATCATTGAATAGGTCAACTGTTTGTTGATAATAACCTACAATCTCATAACAAGCCATTCTAAGAATTCAGATAGCCAAATCGGTCAACCGTTTGTTGATAATGGGTACAATCTCATAACAAGTCATTCTAAAGTTCCACAATGCTGAATCGGTCAACCATTTGCCAATAATGAGCTACAATCTCATAACAAGTCATTATGAGATCATACCTCATTATCACCAAACAGTTGTGAGATTGTAGCTCTGATAATGAGATCATAGCTCATTATCACCAAACAATTGATCGATTTGGTTATGTGGAAGCTCACAATGCATTTTTATGAGATTATAGTCAATTATCAGCAAACGGTTGATTGATTCAGTGATCTAAAATCTTAGAATATCTTGTTATGAGATTGCAGCTCATCGTCAGCAAATGGTTGACCGATTTGGTGATCTAGAACCTTAAAATGGCTTGTTATGATATTGTAGCTCATTATCAGCAAACAGTTGACTGATTCACCAATTTGGAATCTCAGAATGGCTTGTTATGATATTGTAGCTCATTATTAGAAAATGGTTGACCAATTCGATGATGTGGAACCTCACAATAACTTGTTATGAGATTGTAGCTCATTATCAGCAAACGGTTGACCAATTCAGTGATCTAAAATCTCAGAATGGCTTGTTATGAGATTGTAGCTCATTATAAGCAAACGGTTGACCAATTCTATGATCTGGAACCTAAGAATGACTTATTATGAGATTGTAGCTCATTATTAGCAAAAAATTTATTGATTTGGTGATGAGGAACCTAAGAACCACTTGTTATGAGATTATAGGTCATTATCAGGAATCAATTGACCTATTAGGTGATTTGGAAGCTCACACCAGCTTGTTATGAGATTATAGCTCATTATCAGTAAATATTTTACTGATTCAGCAATCTGGAATCTTGAAACAGCTTGTTATGATATTATAGCTCATTATCAAGAAATGGTTGACCGATTTGGTGATCTAAAACCTCAGAATAATTTGTTATGAGATGAATCAGTCAATTGTTTGCTTATAATGAGCTACAATTTCATAACAAGCCTTTGCAATGTGGAACCTCAGAATGACTTGTCAACTATTTTATGATAATGAGCTATAATCTTATAATGAGCTTCAATCTCATAACAAGCCGTTCTAAGGTTCTAGATCATCGAATCAGTCAACTGGACTTGTTATGAGATTGTAGCTCATTATCAGTAAACACTTAACTGATTCAGCATCTACAAGCTCACAATGGCTTGTTATGAGATTATAGCTCATTATCAGCAAATAGTTGACAGATTTGGTGATCTGAAATCTCAGAATGGCTTGTTATGAGATTGTAGCTCATTATCAGAAAATGGTTGACCGATTTGGTGATATGGAACCTCATAATGGCTTGTTATGAGATTGTAGCTCATTATAAGCAAATGGTTGACTGATTCAACAATCTAGAATCTTAGAACGACTTGTTATGAGATTGTAGCTCATTATCAGCAAACAATTGGTCAATATGGTGTTATGAAACCTTAGAATAATGTGTTTATGAGATTGTAGCTCATTATCAGCAAATAGTTGACCAATTCAGCAATCTAGAACCTTAGAATGGCTTGTTATGATTATATCTTGTTATTAGCAAATGGTTGACTGATTCATCGATATGGAATGTTAGAACAACTTGTTATGAGATTGTGGCTCATTATCGGCAACTGGTTAACCAATTCAGTGATCTAGAATCCTAGAACAACCTTTTATCAGATTGTAGCTCATTATTAGCAAACAGTTGACCGATCCAGCAATCTAGAACCTTACAATGACTTGTTATGAGATTGTAGCTCATTATCAGTAAATAGTTGACCAACTCATCGATCTGGAACCTCAAAATGACTTGTTATTATATTGTAGCTCATTATCAACAAATGGTTGACCGAGTCAGTGATCTAGAATCTCATAACAGCTTGTTATGAGATTTTATCTAATTATCAGCAAACAGTTGACCTATTCAGTGATCTAGAAGCTCACAATAGCTTGTTATGAGATTCTAGCTCATTATCAGCAAACGGTTGACTGATTCAACTATCTGGAACCTTAGAATGACTTGTTATGATATTATAGCTCATTATCAACAAATAGTTGATAGATTTGATAATATAGAACCTTAGAACGACTTGTTATGAGATTGTAGCTCATTATTAGTAAATAGTTGACCGATTCACCAAACTAGAACCTTAGAATGGCTTGTTATAAAATTGTAGCTCATTATCAGAAAATAGTTGACCGATTCGGTTATCTAGAACCTCACAATGACTTGTTATAATATTATAGCTCATTATCAGCAAATGGTTGACTGATTCAGTGATCTGGAATCTCAGAATGACTTGTTATGAGATTGTAGCTCATTATCAGCAAACGGTTGACTGATTCGGTGATCTGGAACCTTAGAATGACTCGTTATGAGATTGTATCTTATTATCAGCAAGTAGTTAATCAATTCAGAAATTTGGATTTGGTATGAGATTGTAGCTCATTATCAATAAACGGTTGACCAATTCAGAGATCTAGAACCTCAGAATAGCTTGTTATGAGATTGTAGCTCATTATTAACAAATAGTTGACTGATTCAGTGATATGGTACCTTAGAATGGATTTTTATGAGATTGTAGCTCATTATCAACAAATAGTTAACTGATTCGATGATCTGGAACCTCAGAATGGCTTGTTATAAGATTGTAGCTCATTATCAATAAACAGTTGACCGATTCAGAAATATGGAATCTCAGAATAGCTTGTTATGAGATTATAACTCATTATGAGAAAATGGTTGACCAATTCAGTGATATGGAACCTTAAAATAGCTTGGTATGTGATTCTAGCTCATTATAAGCAAATAGTTGACTGATTCGGTGCTCTAGAACCTTAGAACAGATTATTATGAGATTGTAGCTCATTATCAACCTTCTAGATTGCTAAATCAGTCAACTGTTTGCTGGTAATGAGCTATAATCTTATAACAAGCCATTCTGAGATTCTAGATCACTGAATCGGTCAACCATTTGTTTATAATGAGCTAAAATAAACATTTGACCGATTTGGCGATCTAGAATCTCACAACCGCTTGTTATGAGATTATTGCTCATTATCAACAAACAATTGACCAATTCGGCAATCTGGAATCTCAGAATAGCTTGTTATGAGATTGTAGCTCATTATAAGAAAATGGTTGACTGACTCGGTGATTTGTAAACTCAAAACATTTTTTTATGAGACTGCAGCTCATAATCAGCAAGCAATTGACCGATTCAGCAATTTCAAAGCTCACAACAGTTTGTTATGAGATTCTAGCTCATTTTCAGCAAATGGTTAACCAATTCAACTATTTGGAACCTTAGAATGGCTTGTTATGAGATTGTAGCTCATTATCAGCAAACGGTTGATTGATTCAGTGATGAGGAACCTAAGAACCACTTGATATGAGATTGTAGCTCATTATCAGGAAACGGTTGACCGATTTGGCAATTTGGAAGCTAACACTGACTTGTTATGAGATTATAGCTCATTATCAGCAAATGGTTGACTGATTCAGTGATCTAGAATCTTAAAATGACTTGTTATGAGATTGTAGCTCATTATCAGCAAACGGTTGATTGATTTGGTGATCTAGAACCTCAGAACGACTTATGAGATTGTAGCTCATTATCAGCAAGCGGTTGATCGGTTCAGCGATTTGGAACCTCAGAATGACTTTTTATGAGATTGTAGCTCATTATCAACAAGCGAATGACTGATTCGGTGATCTGGAACCTCAAAATGACTTGTTATGAGATTTTCACTCATTATCAGCATATTTTATGAACATTTGAAGTAGAGTCAACTGTAATTTTGAAAGACCTTGACTATGTAGCTGATAACTTGTTGTGTATTTATCGAAATTCAATTTTTTTTTATAGAAAGAAGACTCGATACCGGAGGGCACTATTATTTTTCAAATTTTTCTTTTTTATTTTCTAGTATTTTTCATTGAATGTCAAACCTGGAAGTTTATATTTGATAAAAAACCTACATCTGATGCATGTCAAACTACATAGACCTAATTAATTCAAAATTCATCAAATCTATATTCATTAGAAAGCTTGTTTAGAGTACTTGTGCAATGAAAAAGGAGGTGTCCCTATTCTTCCATTTGAGCCTCGCGCTTGAGCCCAGAATCCATGAAAACTGCATATTGTTGTTAGCCTTTGCAGATGGCATCAATTTTGGGGGTTTCGATAGAAATTAGTTTCAATCAAAACTAATTAGTTTCGATCGAAACTAATTTCTATCAAAAGTAGTTTCGTGATTTGGCTTTTCCCCAATGTTTAACAAAGCACTTTTGATCGAAAGTGTTCAGTTTCTATCGAAAGTCAAAGATGACTTTCGATAGAAATCTATGTCGGCCTCTTTGGTGTCATTTTGGGTTCAGAATGATTACATATAAATAAATATATGTTTTTGTCATCTTTTTAATTTGAAAGTCACAAAATACTTTGCAATTTGGAAAAAAAAGACAATTCTACAACTTGTGATGGGAAATAAAAAGAGAAGGCTAAATAAGAGTGCACAACATTATTCAGAAGATACTGAACACAGACTACGTCAAGAAGCTTGGGAAAGATATTATCACAATAAATAAGGTACATGTCTATATCTCTTTATCTCTCTTTTTCCATATTTTAAGTTGATAATTATGACTTGTCTTAATGAAACATGTAAGCATGATATTGCAATACCTAATTTGATAAAGAAGACCTAATTATATCTTTGTATGCAGGAAAGTCTCAAGAAGCACAACCTTATGAAGTTGGAGAAGGGTTATCGCAAGGTGAACAAGCCCAACCTTTAGAAGTTGGAGAAGCGTCATCAAGTACAACCTTCAAAATCTCAAACAAGTACACATCTCTCTCTCTCTCTATTTCAATTTAGTCTCTTAGTAGTTAATTATGCATTTTGGGTGTTTCCCCTTAAGATGGCCTATTAAGAGAATTTTTTATTTTATTTGCAGCCCAAGTACAAACAAAAAATGAGAAAGTTAATCTAGCCCAAGAGTTGAAGAGAAAAATTAATCGTAAAAGCATAGATCATTTAATCAAAATGGATGTGGAAAAATTGAGAGATTATGCTAAACAACCCATAAATACTATGAAGAGGGCATTGA
>MU227455.1:252100-286212 GCA_018584345.1 Thuja plicata | reverse complement strand
TTTAATTAAAAGATTTAATCTCCCTTTTAATTGAATAAAATTCATCTTATTTAATTAAATTAAATTTCTCCCTTTTAATTAAATTCCTCTTATTTAATTAAATTAAATTCCTCCCATTTAATTAAATTAAATTCTTCTAATTTATTTAATTATAAAGAAAACCCCTGTTTTAATTAAATAAATAAAAATCTCCACTTAAAGCACTTTATTTGATGAAAAAAGAAATAAATTAAATAAAAATAAATAAAATTCCTTTTTCGTCACATCTTCCTAAGTGGTGGGTTTTTGCCTCTTAATCTCAACCATTGATCAATTCTTTTTGCCTCTTAATCTCAACCATTTACTTTCCTTTAAAAGGAGACCTCTCCTTCTCATTTTGATATTAGGGTTTTCATAGTATTGTTATGCTACAGGTTTGGAGAGCAATTTTGGAGGAGGATTTGAGCACTTGAGCTTGGATATTGCAACTTCTCTCTTCTTGCCTTCTTCTTCTTGCATCCAAGGCTACTCATGTAGATTAGATTCATGTTTATTTTCATAGATTAAACTTGCATTTGTATTTCCTTTCATAGATTAACCATGCATTGTTATCATTTAGATTAATTTATTTTTATGCATTGTTATCATATAGAGTAGATCTCATTTTCATGCATTTGAATCTCTTATTTCATGGTGTACTTGCATAGACACTAACTAGGTCAATTTGAGGGCCTCCATTTCAAACCTTTGCACTCCATGACTAGAGAGCTATGGATTGATATTTGAGGCCTCATTCTTGAGCAAACTTGGATGGAATGATCCATAGAAGTGTGACACATTTTTATCACACATTTTTGGCGCCCACTGTAGAGCAGAAGATTTGTTTTCTATCTTTTTAGCTATTTTTCATCAATTTATTTTTGGATCTGAAATTTCTGTCTTTTTCGTACTTGCTATTTTTTACCACAGAGAAAGTTCATGCGAGATTTTACAGGTCTTCGCATGAGATTTTGTTGGATCCAGTGTTTTATTGTGCGGTTCTATGTACTTCTTCATGCAGTGTGTGTACTTCCTCGCACAAGATTTAGCATTAGTACTATGATTTGACTGGTTTGTTGTTTCTTTCTTTTTTTTACTACCTATGCATTATGTCGCGCAGATGTGCATTCCCTCGCGTGAGCTTTTTGTTTCCTCATGTGGCACTATCACTTTCTCACATGTCTCTGTGTACTTTCTCACTTGAGATTTTGTACCAAAGATCTAATTTTCATTGCTATATTGATATATCTCTATTTTTTGTGCTAACCACTAATCTTTACTATTTCTAGTATTTTGTGATTTGTTGTTGTTGTTGTTATTGCTGATTTGGACTTGCTTGGATAAAAAACAAAATGATTCACGTTGCATTAGATTTGAGATATTTTGTTGATCTCTATAAAATTTGGAATTTGGGAATTAAAATGAACATCTCATGTGTGCTTGAGTGTTTCTTGCTTTCATAGATCACATTTCCAATTGGTGCTCTAAAAATAGACCTAGATTTGCTTTCTTGCATATACATTTCACATAGTAATTAGGCCCTATGAACACTATTTGTGGTGATCTTGAGAGAGTGGGCTTCATTTTCTTGTTTTACATGTGAAGCTCTTCTTGACGATAGATCCCCTTGTAGGTAGGGAAGGATTTTGTTTTCATCTCATTGGTCAACTTGGTTTGGACTTCAACTTTTGGCAATACTTTCTCTCTTTGGGGGATTGGTGTCATTTTTTGTTGTGTGAGCCTTGAATGAGGTGATTTCAAATTAGCGAGTCAATGAATCATGTTTGCTATATTTTGGTGAGGTGAAGAGGCTAGAGGATTATTCTCTTTTCCCTTTTGATAGAATCAGAAACTTGGAACCCTTGAATCTTAACTAAGTCCCCATGTGGTCCATATTGTGAGTCTTCCTTGTTAGAGAGGGTTAACCATAGTTGACATTCCCTTTATTGGGTCAACCATGTGGATAGAACCTCAAGCGGTAATAGCCATTTTTTCCATGGTAGTAACAACCGCTATATAAATGTCCTTGTGGAAGACATCTCCATGGGTGTAGTTTTTTGTGGGTTGTTAGATCTCCTCAGCAGCTCCTAGTTGATTAAATTCTTGGACTGTGTCAAAACCTCAGTGTGCCGAGATTGGATTTCACCCACTTGAGATTGCAAAATTTACAGAGTCAAGCCATTACTAAGAACTATAGTGCAACCAACTTTTTCTTTCATAGGACTATGTACGTTATTGGAAAACATTTGAGAACATACACAAGTAGCATTCTTATAGAGTAGAATTACTATGACACTATCTATGTTCATGTGCAAGGTTACTTTGTCCTTTGCTCATTGTTTGAAGACATTGATTGCTTGAAATCCCTGATTGTTGTCTTACGTGATTAATTCATGATAAAATCTGTTAATGCACCTAGTTGGTTATTTAAAACAAGCAAAAACCAAAGTTCTGTGTCCTTTCCTCGCACGAGAAAACTATTTTCTCATGCTGTCTGTTGCATTTCCTTGCGCGAGACAACATTTCCTCACGCAAAACTGCCCGTCAGTGAACTATTGTTGTCATTTTTGAGCCCATGAACTGTTGCATTTGACCTCTTGTATTAGCAATCTTTGATTTCACAAGTGACCTTGCTTGGCGCTTGGTGAGCTAGAAATCATCCTTGTTGAAAATATAAACCTTTAGATTCTTTGATAACACACATGGAGAGTTTTGGTAGTCTCTTGTCTATCCTCTTTCATACAATTTCAATTTCAATTTCAAGTTAATTTGGGTAAGACCATCCTCCTGATCCATATGTGCTTGGGTATTCACCCAAAGTTATTGGGCACCTTTGTGGCAGTGTTGGGTTATTCCTATTTGCAAATTTCTATATTATCATCTCTTTTTGGACAATTTAATGTCTTTTTTAACCTAGTTTGGTACCAACATTTCTTAGGATAATCCTATCAACTAGTACCTTTTATTTCATGCCAGTTACAACAAGATATCAAGTAAATCAAGGAAAATGACCTCAAGTGGTTTTTAACCAATTACCCTTAGTACAAACTTGCCAAAGACATAAGGAAAAAGGACCCATATTTGATCAATCGCCTAGGAATACTTGGGAGATTTGGTTTGATTCCAAGAGTCACCTTAGTGATTTGGGTATCCCCTTAGCATCTTCTCACTCTTCTATGGATATGAGTTACACAATGACTCAGAGGGAGAGAGAAGCCATGGATAAACATTATGAGGATTTGTTTGCAAGGAGTGGACATGCTCTTTCCTTCAATGGTTCCTCTCACAATAGTAGACCAACCTCACCTCTTATTTCAACAAGATATTTGGATGCACATCAAAGGGCTGAGAAAGAGAAAGGTAAGAGACATGTTTATGATGATGAGATATCCCAACATAAAGAAAAAGGAGATGAGCTTCATGATGCTCACATCAATGCAACTTGTACCAATAACTTGTTCTAACATTCAAGACCAAGCTCACCTCTTAAAACATCTAACAACTACATGAGTGATAGACTCAAGAGGATTGATTATGAAAAGAAGGTTTTCCAAGATGAAAAAATTCATAAGCAAGAACAAATTAAATGTCTAGATTTGGAGAAACAAGATTTAATAGAAATGGAAAGGAAAACCCTTCAAGAGGAGAAAGCTAGGCTCTTGGCTCCAAAACTTCATGGTCCATTTAACCATATGCATATTGGTGGTGGAAATGGTTCCCTTCCATCCACTCCTCCTAGGACTCCAAGAAGTAGGAGACATTCAAGATCACCATCATGATCTCCTAGTCCTAGAGGAAGAAGAGTTTCTAGACATGATCATCATAGGAGAAAAACTCCTCCTAGGAGCTCAAAGCCATCTTTGCAACGTGCTTATTATGGTTCACAATATGGAGGTAGTAATATGAGTTTTGATCACACCTCCCAAGATTTCATGCACATGCAACAAGAACCATTATTTCAACAGTATGTGGAGAAATATGTGAATCAAAACAAAGATAAGATCCTAAAGAGTCTAATTGATAATGGGGCTAAGGTCCCTTACAACTTTGATGTGGATAGAAAGATTAAGAGACAAGATCCATCTCAAGAGGAGAAGGTGGATGAAATACAAAGACAAATAGCCAAGATCTCCGCACCTAAGAATTCTTTCTCATTAGACTCGATTTGTCCTAATCCTTTTGATAAGGGTGTTGACATGAAATAATTCCCTAGAAAGGTTGAAATTCCTCAATATGAAAAATATGATGGAAGTGGAGATCCACATGATCATGTGCGGTAGTTTTATACCACTATTTTTGAGTTTCATCAAGATGATTCATACCTCATGACGTTATTCCCATGAAGTCTTAGGGGGAAAGCAATGGAATGGTTTACTAAGATAACTCCTCCTATTAAGACTTTCAAAGAGCTTGTTCAAAGATTTGTTCAACACTTTGCATAGAATATTTCAAGATTTATCACTTTGTTGGACTTATGTAACTTAAAGAAAAATCAAGGAGAGTTCTTTGTTACCTTCTTGCAAAGATGGAGATGAAAGTGCTCTTGTTATTCTGGAACTATTCCTGATAATGAAAAGATTGATATTCTTGTTAGCAATTTGGTCCTTGAATTGTGGTATGAAGTTAAGAAAGTGGTTTTTGATTCATTTGACACCATGGTTGAGATTGCATGTCAAATTGAGGATGTTTTGAGAGAACAAGGAATTTTGACTAAACATGAAAATAACAATAACAATGGTCAAAACAACAACAATTCTAACAGAGATAAGGGGAAGAACCAATATTGGAATAAGAACAAACAAGTGGTTAACGATGGAGTTGTGGATTCCTCCCAACATAAAGATCAACCTATGTTATACTTATCTAGTATTGTTCAAGCTACAAATCTCAATACACCCACTCAACAAGAAAGTAAGCCAAGTTACCAAGGTAAGCCTAAGAGTGAAAAATGTCAATTTACAACTCTTGGTGAGACATATGGAGAAATTTTACAAAAACTTATTGATAGCAATCTGGCACATCCTCTAGATGCAGCACATTTTCATATACCTAAAGAAAAACCATGGTGGTGGAAAGAGGATGAATTTTGCATATTTCATAATGGTATTGGACATAATGTTGAAAATTGTGGGAGACTCAGGCATCTCGTTCAAGATCTCATTGAGAATGGAAAACTTACAGTACATTGATTGAAAACCAACACCGATCATAAATCATTCAAGGAACCTTTTCCCAAATATGAAAAGGGGGAAACCTCTAAAGTTAAGAATGGAAAAGCTGAGATCAACTATACTTATACAAATGCAAAGAATACCATCAACATGCTTGAATTTGTGGAAGAAAATGTTAACATGATGAGTGGAAGAGATCCTTATGGTTATGATCTAGATGAAGACTCTCCTATTTGTTATAGAGAACCTATTGTGGTGCTAAGGGGTCCCAACTCTAGAAGGTCATCTCAATCCCTTAATGCTATTACCCAAAGTCAAGGTCCTATTGTCATTAAAGGACCCAATTCAAGTCAATCTAGTAAACCTAAGCAAGTGGCATCTAAACTTGTTACCTTGAAGCCAGCTCTCAATCCTAAATCAAACTACAATCTTGTTGATTGGTTAGAAAGAACACCCACTCAGATTTCGATCTTTGAGATTTTAGAGTTGTCTCCAAGACATAAACAAATCCTTAAGGATGCTTTGCATATGGAAAATGTCCCCAACAACTTAGGTATTGATCAATTCCAGATTATGGTTAATCACATTGTTACCCCTCATTACCTTACATTTTCAGAAGATTATGATAAAGCTTTGAGCCATCTACACAATCTTACCCTTCATATTGAGGTCATGATCCATAGAACCCATGTTAGGCGCATGTTGATAGATGGGGATGCTGGGCTTAATATTTGTTCTTTTAGCCTTTTGAAAGAATTGGGTTATTTTGAAGAAGTTATAGATACTAGAAAAATGATTACTATCAAAGCCTATGATGAGGCAGAAAGAAGTTCCAAGGGGTTTTCTGTCCTTCCTGTTAGGATTGGCCCTATTAAAAAGGATATTTTGTTTCAAATAGTTGATGCTGGACCCCTTTCATATAATATCTTACTTGGTAGGCCATGGTTTCATGACATGCAAGCAGTGCCATCTACCTACCATCAATGTGTTAATTTCCCCTATAATGGAATAGAGATTTGTATACCTGGGGATAACACTTTATTTGTTAATTCAATTTTAGTAGGAGCTCATGTTCCTCTCAATAGAGAAGTAAAAGATTTTGATGCTACTTTAGCATAATGTAAAGACAAGTTTAAGACAGTAGACCTTGGTATGGAGGGGTATCAACTCAACTCCCTCACAACATTGCCAGTTTCACCTAGGTCTTATGGTAAACCTTCAAAAGAAATGAAGCCTTCCTCTTTAGCTATGACATTATTTGGCAAATATGTAGAATCATCAGTGCCTATTCAAAATGAAAAAGAGAAAACATTTGTTAGAGACTGGATATATAGAGAAGAAAAGTATAAGCACAATGAGAATTTTTCTCCTTCTCCTAAAGCTTATGGGAGAGGATATACTTTTGTCAAGAATATGGGCTATCCTAGGTATGGCCCTCTTAATCACAATTTGGATGCTAGGTCTGAACCTCTTGATCATGCTAAATTTGGATGCAAGTCTAAGAAACCTGTTGGCCTAGGATTTGAAAATTGCAACAAGCGTACCTATCCTCTCTTTGAGAATTTGGAGAGTGATGATGAACTAGAGTATGAACCTAATTTGACAAATCAACAAGATATGTGTGAAGATTGGGTCCCTTCCACTACTCTCCTTTGGGGAGATTTAGATATTTCAGTTACCCATGCATCAGTTACAACTTTAGAACAAGAATCAGATATAGAGGATCCCTTGAGAAAGCATCAAAGACAGAATCTTGCTTATTTAATGGAAAGAGAAAGTGCTACTTTTGATGAAACTGGACCTTCAACATCACGGTGTCCCAAACATTCATGGTGTAAGCATCCTAGTCACAGTTCAAATACTAATTCTAATGAATATGAATGGGACTCTCTTTCGGATCCCTCAACAATTGATAGAGATGTTGATGTTGTACACATTTTTAGTTATCCACTTGAGGTAGCCAACGACTCATGTGTAGGATTAGATGTTTTGAACTCACATGTTGCCTTAGTGGATGATTCTTCGCTTGTTAGGATGAATCCTAATTTGGGTAGCTTTGAGGGATACTTGACAGACTCTGACTCTTCAATCACCAGCGATAATATCATTCATATTTATAGCCTTGAACCAGCCATTGGCTTATCTCTTGTTCATCCTGACCTTATTGATTGGTCTCAATGCTATCAAGAACTTGAGCTTTTAACATTCCAAAATTATTATGAGATAGCTTATTATCTAAATGCTATTGAACACATAGTCTCCTCCACCAATGAACCGGTTACTAGTATGACAGAGCCAGACATCAAGTACCTTAGTCACAAGATAAAGAGAAAAGAAAATAAAAAGAATAGGAGTTCTGATGGTTAAAACCACTGTGTGGCGGTGTCAGAACCAAAAAAAGTAAAAATAAATGACGTATCCAAGGGTGAAAACCTCTCTGAGGTGCCTAAGGATGAGGTACTTGATCATCTTCCTAGCTATTCTCAGGATCGATCTTCAGTGCTTATTGAGCCAACACAAGCACTTAATTTGGGTACAAATGAGGCTCCACAAATAGTGCACTTGGCTGAATCCTTGTCACCAACAGAAAAAAAAGCTTACACTAAGTTCTTACAGAGCAAGAAGACCAATTTTACATGGACTTATTCAGATATGCCAAGGTTGGCCATTAATCTTATTATGCATCACTTATCTATAGCTCCAAATGTCAAACTAGTTAAACATAAATTAAGGAAAATGCATCCTCATATAGCTCTTCTAGTCAAAGCTGAATTAAAGAAACTCCTTGGAGAAAAATTCATAAGAGCTATTGATTATGCTGAATGGATATCAAACATTGTACCAATTTCCAAGTATGACAAATCCATTCACGTTTTCATAGATTTTAGAGATCTCAATAGAGCATGCCCAAAGGATGACTTTCCACTCCCCAATATAGACATGATAGTGGATACGACTACGAGTTATGAGATTTATTCTTTGATGAATGGTTTTTCTAGATACTATCAAATTAAGATAGCTCCTGAAGATCAAGAAAAGACTGTATTCACTTGCGCATGGGGTACCTATTGTTGGAACGTTATGCCTTTTGGATAAAAAAATGCAGTCGCTACCTATCAAAGAGCTATGAAAACTATTTTTTATGACATGATGCATAAGAATATGGAAGATTATGTGAATGACACCTTGGCCAAATGTAAACAAAGAGATACACACTTAGATGATTTGGAAGTAATTCTAGATCGCATGGAACAATTTCAACTAAGACTAAATCTTAAAAAGTGTGCATTTGGAGTCACCTCTGGAAAACTACTTGGATTCATCATTTAAGCAAAAGGAATAGAGGTGGACCCTGAAAAAGTTCAAAAAATCATAAACATGCCACCTCCTAAAAATATTAGTCAAATGAGAAGTCTTTAGGGATGTCTTCAATCTATAAGGAGATTCATTTCACAACTGACAAATAGAGCTCAACCCTTCAATAAGAACTTGCATAAAGGAGTCAAATTTGTTTGGAATGAGGATTGTCAAAAGAGCATAAATCAAATTAAGAGGTACTTGGCCAATCCTCCTATTTTAATACCTCCTATCCCAGGGAACCCTCTTATTTTATACATTTCAGTGATAATCTTCCTTGGGGGCATTACTAGCTCAACTTGATGAAAATGGGAAAGAAAGAGCAATATACTACATTAGTCATACTCTTGTTTCATATGAGGTTAATTACACTAGCATTGAGAAAGATTGCCTTACTGTTGTGTTTGCTTCCCAAAAGTTGTGACATTACATGCTTGAGCATACTATCCACCTCATAGCTAAAATAGATCCACTCAAATATTTGCTAAGTAAGGTTTCCCTCATAGGTAGACTTGCTAAATGGATGATGATAATTTTAGAGTTTGATATAGAGTACATTGAGTGTAAGGCAATCAAAGGACAAGCTATAGCAGATCAATTGGCTGATTTCCCAACACAAGATGATGCACCTATTCAAGTTGATTTCCTAGATGAACATCTTATGTATATGACTGAAAGAACATGGAAGATGTTCTTTGATGGATTTTTTATGCAAAATGGCTCAGGAGTTGGTGTTTTATTTGTTTCTCCTCATGGGTACACAATCCCTAAGTCTTAAAAATTATTATTCCCATGTACAAACAATATTGCTGAGTATGAAACTTTAACAAATGGACTTAAGATAGCCATATAATAGAGAATCATAGAGTTACACATCTATAGGGATTCATAGCTAATAATCAACCAAGTTAATGATGAATATCAAACAAAATATGAGAAAATGGTACCTTACAAGAAAATGGTTGATTCCTTAAAGAGATACTTCACATTTGTCACATTTTAGCAAATTCCTAGAGTAGAAAATAAAGTAGCTGATGCTATGGCTACACTTGCTTCACTTCTTCAGTTAGAGAAACATGAATCAAGATTTGAATTCCTGGTGGAAGAGCTACATCACCCTATCTTTGGCTCCAAAGAAATTCATATCATTTGTACCCTTGTTGGTCATGAATCATCCCGTTATGGTGCCATTTACTCATATCTTTGTGATGACATTATACTTGAAATATTTAATTGATCTGAACGCCAAAATCTTACCTGTAATGCCTCTCACCATTCTCTTATTGCTGGTGATTTGTATATGAGGGGTCTAAATGGAACACTTCTTAGATGCTTTGAAAAGGAAGAATCTAATCAAGTGTTAGTTGACATTCATGAGGGCATTTGTGGGGTACACTCCAATGGTCTTGCCATGGCCTAAAGGTTTCTTAGGGTAGGGTATTATTGGCCCACAATGCAGATTGATGCAGTAGCTTTTGCAAAGTCATGTGAAAAGTGTCAAAAACATGGTAACCTGATACATGCTCCAAGTAGGGAGCTCATTCCTTCTATTTCTCATTGGCCATTTCAATGCTGGGCCTTTGATCTTGTTGGACAGATTCATCCCAACTCATCAGGTGGACACAAATTTATCATCACTGCTACTGATTATTTCACTAAATGGGTAGAAGCTGTCCCACTTTCTGTTACTTCAGGCAAGAAAATTTCTCTATTCATTTTGAACCATATCATCTGTCGATATGGAGTGCCTTCCAAGATTATTATTGATAATGGAGGCCAGTTTAAAAATAAGGACCTTAAACAACTATACAAGAAATTCAAGATTAAACAACATTGGTCCTCCATTTACTTCCCCCAAAGAAATGGTCAAGCCGAGGCATAAACAAGGCCATTCTTAAAATTTTGCATAAAATAGTCTGTAAGAACGGTAGAAATTGGCATTTACAGATAAATCTAGCTTTGTGGGCCTATACAACGAGTATTCATACTCCTACTAGGGCTACTACTTTTGCCCTTGCATATGGTGCTAAAGCAGTGTTACCTTTGGAGGTTGAGATTCCTTCACTTCGAGTTTCTCTCCATGGTCTAGTTACAGATGAAGACTACCGTGCCATGAGACTTCAAGAGTTAGAACTTCTAGATGAAAAATATCAAGCATCATTTGACCATATGAGGGTCTATCAAAAGTGTATGTCCAAAGCCTTCAACAAAAAAGTTCACACTAGAGAGTTCTAGGTAGGAGATCTTGTCCTACGTGAAAATCCTAAGAATCAACAACATAGAGATCAAAAGGGTAAATTTGAACCTAATTGTCTTAGACCTTATATTATCACAATAGCTTTTGGGACATGTGCTTATTTACTATCTACAAAGGAGGGAGAATAACTCCCTGATCCTATCAATATTTTATATTTGAAGAAGTTCTATCCATAATGTCCGTTCTGTCTGGGGGCATCCTTTGTACATAATTAATGATCTTGAAAAACTCTAAAAAAAAATGATATATTATCAAAAATTCTAAAAATTAGAAAATGTCCTAAAAAAATGATCATTTTAGTGAAAACCTAGCAACAGGTGCTTTGATGTATTTTAAAAAATATTAAATATTCTAAAAAAATAAAAAAAATATTTAAAAATTTAAAAAAAAAAAAGAAAAAGTGCCCTTGTAAAAACTTGGAAACAGGCGCCTTGGTAGCAAAAATTCAGAAAAATTAAAAAAAGTCCTAAAAAAAGAAGAAAAATTTGAAAAAATAAAAATAAAAAATTGTAATAAAATCCAAGTGGTGAAAACCTAGAAACGGGCGCTACTTGAGGCCTTTGCACCCCTGTTTCTTAGCGTGTGTCTGTGACACTTAGCCTCTCTCCATCATGCCTTGTCCTTGTTGCTTTTTTTTAGAATTGATCTTTGTCTTTGTCTAGGGGGTATACCTGTGTTAGCTTTGGTCGCTTAGATGCATTTCTCTTTGGGACGCTTCACAAATGGTGTTTTTCAATACCACTCTCAACTGTATTTTTCGATACAACCCTTGACATTGAGTATTTTTCAACACTTATCGGTTTGGTCTTACCCCTTTTTGTTATGTGGTCTTACCTACTTGTAAGCATTCGATCCTTATCCTCAGAACTCAGTATAAGTTAACACACTTAAATTTTTAAACACAACACTTAATGCTTGAGCTATGTCATGATCTTTTCTTTGTGTGCTGACTATTATCAATTTTTGTTGAGTGTCCTTGTCTAATAAGTCTCTTCGTGATGCATAGCTAGAGGACTTGGGGCATGGAACATGTTTTTATTTGCTTCCTGCTTTATGTTTCACTATTTTTGCACAACCATTCTGCTGGTCATCCTGGCCTCTATTTCTTAATGCGAGCATGGTTTTGCTACATTAAATTGGGTAAGATAATAGCGAGTCATCTTGACCTTTATGTCTTTGATGCTTATGTTAGAATCTTTTCACATTCCAATCTGATATTAATCACATTCATATCTTCATAGTTGTGCTTGTGACTAGTGATGATTGTGTGATTTTTTGATATCCGTTAATAATGGCCCAATGATGAAAATAAGTTCCTTAACATTCTCTAATGAATGATGAACACAAGATCCTATGTTTGTTACTATATTGCAAGTACACCTTTACATTTTCATGTAGCTTGCAATGTTAGACTTCATGTTAGTTTGCATTTTTAGGTTGTATTATGAGTTTACGAGGGTTTTCCCTCATCTTTCTTGTGGACTTTTAATCAATTGTGATCACGTTATGATCTTCATTTTCTTATCTTCTTTCGTGATCTCAATCAAAATTTTCTATCTTAAATAGTTGATTAATTTTGGGGCATTCTCTTTTTTGAGGCAAATTCTCTTTCTTCTCTCCATTTCTTTCCACCTCTTCCAAACTTCTATCTTCCATTCTCTTTCACCCCACTTCTTTTCTTCTAATTCAACCTTGGGGCATAATCTTTTATGCTTAATGATCTACTTTAGTTTTGTGATTCTTATATCTTTCATCTTACATCAAGAACCTTATCTTTAGTTCGATTTGATCAAATTTATCGATTTGCTATTTCTCCTCTATATCATTTTAATTTCAATCATGAGGGGGTAGTACTTATCAAACTTCAATCTTTGATTCATCTTTATCAATTATAACAGTCTTGCTTGAGATTTTTATCTCTAACATGTCAATTACTTATTTCGGTGTTGACTTTGTCTTTTTTAATTGTGCTTATTTTTGTCCTCATGTGTTCCCAAATCGATCACATGTCTGGGTTGTTTTGTGAACCCAAGTCAAACTCACACTTCAACTACATTATTTGACTACATGTGTTCCTGAATTGACCACATATTAGTCAAAGAGGGGCAAATATATGCACCCTAAAATGGTCGCCTAGACTTTGGGCCCCATTTGTCATTTTATCAATTTATCAATTTTTTGAATCAATGCTTTACAATATTTTCAATTCAAATCAATTTCCTTGATCAAATTATAATTAATTTAATTATTCAATTATTTTAATATTTCCTAAGGTTTGATCATTTTATCTAATTAAAAGATTTAATTTCCTTTTAATTAAATAAAATTTATCTTATTTAATTAAAAGATTTAATCTCACTTTTAATTGAATAAAATTCATTTTATTTAATTAAATTAAATTTCTCCCTTTTAATTAAATTCTTCTTATTTAATTAAATTAAATTTCTTCAATTTAATTAAATAAAATTCTTCTAATTTATTTAATTATAAAGAAAACCCCTCTTTTAATTAAATAAATAAAAATCCCTACTTAAAAAACTTTATTTGATGAAAAAGGAAATAAATTAAATAAAAATAAATAAAATCCTTTTTTTGTCACATCTTCCTAAGTGGTGGGTTTTTGCCTCTTAATCTCAACCATTGATCAATTATTTTTGCCTCTTAATCTCAACCATTGATCAATTATTTTTGCCTCTTAATCTCAACCGTTCACTTTCCTCTAAAAGGAGATCTCTCCATCTCATTTTGATATTAGGGTTTTCATAGTATTGTTATGCTGTAGGTTTGAAGAACAATTTTGGAGGAGGATTTGAGCACTTGAGCTTGGATATTGAAACTTCTCTCTTCTTATCTTCTTCTTCTTGCATCCATAGCTACTCATGTAGATTAGATTCATATTTATTTTCATAGATTAAACTTGCATTTGTATTTCCTTTTATAGATTAACCATGCATTGTTGTCATTTAGATTAATTTCTTTTCATGCATTGTTATCATATATAGTAGATCTCATTTTCATGTATTTGAATCTCTCATTTTATGGTGTACTTGCATAGGCACTAACTATGTCAATCTGAGAGTCTCAATTTCAAACATTTGCACTCAATGACTAGAGAGCTATGGATCGATATTTGAGGCCTCATTCTTAAGCAACCTTAGATGAAATGATCCATAAAAGTGTGACACATTTTCATCACACAGTATTTGAGTGGACCTTGAGTGGTATTTGAGTGGTTTTTGAGTGATTTTTGAGTGGTTAGTGGTATTTGAGTGGACTTTGAGTGGTTTTTGAGTGGATATTGAGTGAATTTTGAGTGGTTTTTTAGTGAAATTTGAGTGGTTTTTGAGTGAATTTTGAGTGGACTTTGAGTGGTATTTGAGTCAAATTTGAGTGAATTTTGAGTGGTATTTGAGTGGACTTTGAGTAGTGTTTGAATAATATTTGAGTGGTATTTGAGTGAACTTTGAGTGGTATTTGAGTAGTATTTGAGTAGATTTTGAGTGGTATTTGAGTGGTATTTGAATAGATTTTGAGTGGTATTTGAGTAGATTTTGAGTGGTGCTTGAGTGGACTTTGAGTGGTTTTTGAGTGGTATTTGAGTGGATTTTGAGTAGATTTTGAGTGGACTTTGAGTGGACTTTGAGTTGTTTTTGAGTGGTCTTTGAGTAGATTTTGATTGCTATTTGAGTGGTTTTTAAGTGGACTTTGAGTGGACTTTGAGTGGTATTTGAGAGAATTTTGAGTGGTATTTGAGAGGTTTTTGAGTGGATTTTGAGTGGTATTTGAGTGGTTTTTGAGTGGACTTTGAGTAGATTTTGAGTGGTATTTGAGTGGTATTTGAGTAGTTTTTGAGTGGATCTTGAGTGGTATTTGAGTGGTATGTGAATGAATTTTGAGTGGATTTTGAGGGGTATTTGAGTGGTATTTAAGTGGATTTTTGAGTGGACTTTTAAGTGGACTTTGAGTAGACTTTGACTAATTTTTGAGTGGTTTTTGAGTGGACTTTGAGTGGTATTTGAGTAGTTTTTGAGTGGTATTTGAGTGGATTTTAAGTGGTATTTGAATGGTTTTTGAGTGAAATTTGAGTGGACTTTGAGTGGATTTTGAGTGGTATTTGAGTGGTATTTGAATAGATTTTGAGTGGTTTTTGAGTAATTTTTTAGTGGAATTTGAGTGGTATTTGAGTGTATTTTGAGTGGATTTAGAGTGGTATTTGAGTGGTTTTCGAGTGGATTTTGAGTGGTGTTTGAGTGAACTTTGATTGGTATTTGAGTGGGTTTTTGAGTAGATTTTGAATGGTATTTGAGTGGATTTTGAGTGGATTTTGAGGAGACTTTGAGTGGATTTTGAGTGGTATTTGAGTGGACTTTGAGTGGATTTTGAGTGAAATTTGAGTGGTATTTGAGTGTATTTTGAGTGGTATTTAAGTAAATTTTGAGTGGTGTTTGAGTGGACTTTGAGTGATATTTGAGTTGTATTTGAGTGGATTTTGAGTGGTATTTGAGTGGACTATGAGTGGATTTTGAGTGGTATCTGAGTGGTTTTTTAGTGGACTTTGAGTGGTATTTGAGTAGTTTTTGAATGGTATTTGAGTAGATTTTGAGTGGTTTCTGAGTGGAATTTGAGTAGAATTTGAGTGGATTTTGAGTAGTTTTTGAGTGTATTTTGAGTTGTTTTTTAGTGGATTTTGAGTGAATTTTGAGTGGATTTTTAGTAGATTTTGAGTGGCATTTGAGTGGATTTTGAGTGAAATTTTGATTGGATTTTGAGTGGTTTTTGAGTGTTATTTGAGTGGACTTTGAGTGGATTTTGAGTGGTTTTTGAGTAGACTTTGAGTGAATTTTGAGTGGTATTTGAGTGAACTTTGAGTGGTTTTTGAGTGGAATTTGAGTTGGATTTTGAGTGGATTTTGAGTGATATTTCAGAGGATTTTGAATGGACTTTGAGTGGTATTTGAGTAGTTTTTGAGTAGATTTGAGTGGTTTTTAAATGGACTTTGAGTGGATTTTAAGTGGTATTTGAGTGGACTTTGAGTGATTTTTTAGTGGACTTTAAGTGGTATTTGAGTGAATTTTGAGTGGTCTTTTAGTGGTTTTTGAGTGGATTTTGAGTTGTATTTAAGTAATTTTTGAGTGGAATTTGAGTGATATTTGAGTGGATTTTGAGTGGTATTTGACTGGTATTTGAGTGGTATTTGAGTAAATTTTAATTGGATTTTGAGTGGTGTTTGAGTGAATTTTGAGTAGTTTTTGAGTGAAATTTGAGTTGTATTTTAGTGAATTTTGAGTGGTGTTTGAGTGGACTTTGAGTAGATTTTGAGTGGTATTTGAGTGGGGTTTGAATAGATTTTGAGTGGTATTTGAGTTGTTTTTGAGTGGATTTTGAGTGGTGTTTAAGTAGACTTTGAGTGGATTTTGAGTGGTATTTGAGTGGACTTTGAGTGGTATTTGAGTAGATTTTGAGTGGATTTTGAGTGGTATTTGAGTGGACTTTGAGTGGACTTTGAGAGGTATTTGAGTGATATTTGAGTGGATTTTGAATGGACTTTGAGTGGTATTTGAGTTGTTTTTGAGTGGTATTTGAGTGGTTTTTTAGTAGACTTTGAGTGGTATTTGAGTGGTATATGAAAAGATTTTCAGTGATTTTTGAGTGGTATTTGAGTGTATTTTGAGTAGATTTTGAATGGTATTTGAGTGGATTTTGAGTGGTATTTGAGTGAATTTTGAATGGATTTTGAGTGGTATTTGAGTAGTTTTTGAGTTATATTTGAGTGGTTTTTTAGTGGACTTTGAGTGGTATTTGAGTAGATTTTGAGTGGCATTTGAGTGTATTTTGAGTGGATTTTGAGTGGTATTTGAGTGGATTTTGAGTAGATTTTGAGTAGACTTTGAGTGGGTTTTGAGTGGTTTTTGAGTGATAGTTGAGTGTACTTTGAGTGGTGTTTGAGTGGTTTTTGAGTGGACTTTAAGTGGTATTTGAGTTGACTTTGAGTGGATTTTGAGTGGACTTTGAATGGTATTTGAGTGGATTTTGAGTAGTTTTTGAGTGATATTTGAGTGGATTTTGAGTGGTATTTGAGTGGATTTTAAGTGGATTTTAAGTGGTTTCTGAGTGAAATTTGAGTGGATTTTGAGTGGACTTTGAGTGGTATTTGAGTGTATTTTGTGTGATATTTGAGTGGATTTTGAGTGCATTTTGAGTGGTTTATGAGTGGATTTTGAGTGGACTTTAAGTGAACTTTAAGTATTTTTTGAATGGACTTTGAGTGGTATTTGAGTGGACTTTGAGTGGTCTTTGAGTGGTTTTTGAGTGAATTTTGAGTTGTATTTGAGTGGTTTTTGAGTGGACTTTGAGTGGTATTTGAGTAGTATTTGAGTGATTTTTGAGTGGACTTTGAGTGTTATTTGAGTGGATTTTGAGTGGTATTTGAGTGAATTTTGAGTAGATTTTGAGTAGTATTTGAGTGGTGTTTGAGTGAATTTTGAGTGGTGTTTGAGTGGACTTTGAATCGATTTTGAGTGGTGTTTGAGTGATTTTTAAGTGGACTTTGAGTGGTATTTGAATGGTATTTGAATAGATTTTGAGTGATATTTAAGTAGATTTTGTGGTGCTTGAGTGGACTTTGAGTGCATTTTGAGTAGATTTTGAGAGGTATTTGTGTGGATTTTGAGTGGTATTTGAGTGAAATTTGAGTGATTTTTGAGTGGATTTTATGTGGTATTTGAGTGAATTTTGAGTGGGATTTCAGTGGTATTTAAGTGGTATTTGAGTGGACTTTGAATGGTTTTAGAGTGAATTTTGAGTGGTATTTGAGTGGAATTTTAGTAGATTTTGAGTGAATTTTTAGTAGTTTTTGAGTGGTATTTGAGTGGACTTTGAGTGGTATTTGAGTGGTTTTTGAGTGGATCTTGAATGGGTGTTGAGTGTTATTTGAGTGGTATTTAAGTGGATTTTGAGTGGTATTTGAGTGGATTTTGAGTGGTCTTTGAGTGGTATTTGAGTAGATTTTGAGTGATATTTGAGTGGTTTTTGAGTCATATTTGAGTGGTATTTGAGTGAATTTTGATTGGTATTTGAGTGGTATTTGAATAGATTTTGAGCAGATTTTGAGTGGTATTTGAGTGGATTTTGAGTGTTTTTAAGTTGATTTTGAGTGGTATTTGAGTGAATTTTGAGTGGTATTTGAGTGGACTTTGAGTGGTATTTAAGTGATATTTGAGTAGATTTTGAGTGGTGTTTGAGTGTATTTGGAGTGGATTTTGAGTGGTATTTGAGTAAATTTTGAGTGGTATTTAAGTGGATTTTTAGAGGTGTTTGAGTGGTTTTGAGTGGTATTTGAGTGGATTTTGAGTAATTTTTTAGTGGATTTTTAGTGGACTTTGAGTGGTATTTGAGTAGATTTTGAGTGGTATTTGAGTAGTTTTTTAGTAGATTTTGATTGGTGTTTGAGTGGACTTTGAGTGCATTTTGAATGGTATTTGAGTGGTATTTGAGTGGACTTTGAGTGGTATTTGAATGGATTATGAGTAGATTTTAAGTGGTGTTTGAGTGGATTTTGAGTGGTATTTGAGTGGATTTTGAGTGGACTTTGAGTGGTTTTTGAGTCCTATTTGAGTAGATTTTGAGTGGCATTTGAGTGGTATTTGAATGAATTTTGAGTGGGTTTTGAGTGGATTTTGAGTGGTATTTGAGTGGTATTTGAATATATTTTGAGTGGTATTTGAGTGAAATTTGAGTGGTATTTGAGTGGATTTTGATTGGATTTTGAGTTGTATTTGAGTGTTTTTTTTTTTGAGTGGTATTTGAGTGAATTTTGAGTTGATTTTGAGTGGTATTTGAGTGGATTTTGAGTAGATTTTGAGTGGTATTTGAGTTATTTTTGAGTGGATTTTAAGTAATGTGAGTGTATTTTGAGTGGTATTTGAGTGGATTTTGAGAGGTGTTTGAGTGGACTTTGAGTGATATTTGAGTGAATTTTGAGTGGTGTTTGTGTGGACTTTGAGTGAATTTTGAGTGGTATTTGAGTGGACTTTGAGTGATTTTTGAGTGGATTTTGAGTTGTATTGGAGTGGTTTTGGAGTGGATTTTGAGTGGATTTATAATGGTATTTGAGTGGATAAGTAGATTTTGAGTGGTATTTGTGTGGATTTTAAGTGGTTTTTAGTGAATTTTGAGTGGATTTTGAGTTGTATCTGAGTGGATTTTGAGTGGTGTTTGAGTGGACTTTAAATAGATTTTGAGTGGTTTTTGAGTGGATTTTGAGTGAACTTTGAGTAGATTTTAAGTGGTTTTTGAATGGTATTTGAGTGGTATTTGAATGGATTTTGAGTGGTTTTTGAGAAGATTTTGAGTGTATTTGAGTGGAATTTGAGTGGTATTTGAGTGAATTTTGAATGGATTTTGAGTGGTATTTGAGTGAATTTTGAGTTGTGTTTGAGTAGACTTTGAGTGGATTTTGAGTGGTATTTGAGTGGTATTTGAGTGTTTTTTGATTGGTTTTTAAGTTGTTTTTGAGTGATATTTGAGTGGATTTTGAGTGGTATTTGAGTGAATTTTGAGTGGATTTTGAGTGGTGTTTGAGTGGACTCTGAGTGGATTTTTAGTCGTATTTGAGTGGACTTTGAGTAGACTTTGAGTAGATTTTGAATGGTTTTTGAGTGGTTTTTGAGTGGTTTTTGAGTAGATTTTAAATGGTATTTGAGTGGACTTAGAGTGGATTTTAAGTAGTTTTTGAGTGGATTTTGAGTGGAATTTGAGTGGTATTTGAGTGGATTTTGAGTAGACTTTGAGTGGTATTTGAGTGGTTTTTTTGTGATTTTTGAGTGGTATTTGAGTGGTTTATGAATAGATTTTGAGTGGTATTTGAGTGGTTTTTGAGTGAACTTTGAGTGGACTTTGAGTGGTATTTGAGTGGTTTTTGAGTGTTATTTGAGTGGTATTTGAGTGGTTTTTGAATAGATTTTGAGTGGATTTTGAGTGATATTTGAGTGGTTTTTAAGTGGATTTTGAGTGGTATTTGAGTGGATTTTGAGTGGTATTTGAGTGGTGTTTGAGTGGATTTTGAGTAGATTTTGAGTGGTATTTGAGTGAATTTTGAGTGGATTTTGAGTGGTATTTGAGTAGATTTTGAGTGGACTTTTGTTAGGAATAAGGTGTCTCAACCTTGGATAATTCCTATTCTTATTATCTGTTTTGTAAAATGTATATTCTTGCAAATAATATAATTAAGTGTGAGTGTACATGTCTAGTTGGCATGTTGATGTGTTACTCCACTTGATGTGTCGGCATCTTGAATTGTGTGTAAGGAGATCATGGTTGAAACGGTTATGACGGATTCCTTTGACACGTAAGAGCTATTTCTAGGAGATTTCAATGATAGGTGAAGACATGCAAGACATGTGGCAACTAATAAAGTTGACTACTTTACACTCTTTCACAATCATCGGTTTTGGGGCATCGCCCTAAAAAAATTTTTAGGGTTCCTATTTTCTCAGAGAATGGTAAAACCCTAATACAGCTATCCTTGGAAGTTGCCCTAAAAAGGAAAGCGCATTATATAAGTGTTTTTTAGGGTTACAGGAAAGGATATGAAAAGAGTGTATTGTTAGTATGATCTGGTGCTACTGGATTTGTCTTAGAGTGTTGATTGTCTCCTAAAAGAATTTGCATTGTAAGTGTGTTGTAACCGTTGTGTTGAAGATAATACATTGTGCGGGTTTTAGAGTGCTGGGGTTTTTTATCGAAAGGTTTTCCCCAGGGTAAATCATTGTGTCATTCTCTATTTTCTGTATACATGGTATGTGGCTACAATATCATTGTTAAAGTAGTTAACGAATCTGAAATTGTAAGAATTTAAAATAATTTGCACAATACTTTCCTATAGAGATTAGTGTAGGAAGTTGTTTCCGCACCTGAGTTTCCTTACAACTTTGAGTGGTTTTTAAGTGAATTTTGAGTGGTATTTGAGTGGACTTTGAGTGGTTTTTGAATAGATTTTGAGTGGTATTTGAAAGGTATTTGAATAGATTTTGAGTGGTTTTTGAGTAGTATTTGAATGGATTTTGAGTGGTATTTGAGTGAATTTTGAGTGGACTTTGAGTGGATTTGAGTGATTTTTGAGTTGTATTTAAATAGATTTTGAGTGGGTTTTGAGTGGATTTTGAGTGGTATTTGAGTGGACTTTGAGTGGTATCTGAGTGGTATTTGAATGGTATTTGAGTGGTTTTTGAGTGGTGTTTGAGTGGATTTTGAGTTGACTTTGAGTGGTATTTGAGTAGATTTTGAGTGGTTTTTGAGTGTATTTTGAGTGGATTTTGAAAGGTGTTTTTGAGTGGACTATGAGTGGTATTTGAGTGGATTTTGAATGGTTTCTGAGAAGATTTTGAGTGGACTTTGAGTGAATTTAGAGTGGATTTTGTGTGGTATTTGAGTGGATTTTGAGTACATTTTGAGTGAACTTTGAGTGGTATTTGAGTGGTTTTTGAGTGGACTTTGAGTGAATTTTGAGTGTCTTTTGAGTGAATTTTGAGTTGTATTTGAGTGGACTTTGAGTGGTGTTTGAGTAGTATTTGAGTGATTTTTGAGTGGACTTTGAGTGTTATTTGAGTGGTATTTGAGTAAATTTTGATTAGATTTTGAGTGGTGTTTGACTGGATTTTGAGTAGTGTTTGAGTGGACTTTGAATCGATTTTGAGTGGTGTTTAAGTGATTTTTGAGTGGACTTTGAGTGGTATTTGACTGGTATTTGAATGGATTTTGAGCGGTATTTAGGTGGATTTTGAGTGGTGTTTGAGTGGATTTTGAGTAAATTTTGAGTGGTATTTGAGTGGTTTTTGAGTGGTATTTGAGTAGATTTTGAGTGGTATTTGTGTAGATTTTGAGTGAATTTTGAGTGGTATTTGAGTGGAATTTGAGTGGTGTTTGAGTGATATTTGAGTGGATTTTGAGTGAATTTTGAGGGGTATTTGAGTGGATTTTGAGTAGTTTTTGAGTGGTATTTGAGTGGACTTTGAGTGGTATTTGAGTGGTTTTTGAGTGGATCTTGAGTGGGTGTTGAGTGGTATTTGAGTGGATTTTGAGTGGACTTTGAGTGATATTTGAGTGGTTTTTGAGTGGATTTTGAGTGATATTTGAGTGGTTTTTAAGTCGTATTTGAGTGGTAGTTGAGTGGATTTTGATTGGTATTTGAGTGGTATTTGAATGGATTTTGAGTGGAATTTGAGTGGTATTTGAATGCATTTTGAGTAGTTTTTAAGTTGATTTTGAGTGGTATTTGAGTGGATTTTGAGTGATATTTGAGTAGATTTTGAGTGGTGTTTGAGTGTATTTTGAGTGGATTTTGAGTGGTATTTGAGTGGATTTTGAGTCGTATTTGAGTGGATTTTGAGAGGTGTTTGAGTGGTATTTGAGTGGATTTTAAGTAGTTTTTGAGTGGATTTTGAGTGGACTTTGAGTGGTATTTGAGTGAATTTTGAGTGGTATTTGAGTGAATTTTAAATAGTTTTTTAGTAGATTTTGAATGGTATTTGAGTGGTATTTGAGTGAATTTTGAGTGGTGTTTAAGTGGATTTTGAGTGGTATTTGAGTGAATTTTGAGTGGATTTTGAGAAGTGTTTGAGTGGACTTTGAGTGGATTTTGAGTGGACTTTGAGTGGTTTTTGAGTGGTATTTGAGTGGTATTTGAATAAATTTTGAGTGGTTTTTGAGTGGTATTTGAGTGGAATTTGAGTTGTATATGAGTGGTATTTGAGTAGATTTTGAGTGGTTTTTGAGTGGATTTTGAGTGGTATTTGAGTGATTTTTGAGTGGATTTTAAGTCAATTTTGAGTGGCATTTAAGTGAATTTTGAGTGGATTTTGAGTGGTGTTTGAGTGGACTTTGAATGGATTTTTAGTGGTATTTGAGTGGATTTTGAGTGGGCTTTTGTTAGGAATATGGTGTTTCAACCTTGGATAATTTCTATTCTTATTATTTGTTTTGTAAAATATATTTTCTTGTAAATAATGTAATTAAGTGTGAGTGTACATGTCTTGTTGGTATGTTGATGTGTCACTCCAATTGATGTGTCGGCATCTTGAATTGTGTGTAAGGAGATCATGGCTGAAATGGTTATGATGGATTCTTATGACATGTAAGAGCTATTTCTAGGAGATTTCAATGACAGGTGAAGACATGCAAGACATGTGGCAACTGATAAAGTTGAGTACTTTACACTCTTCCACACTCTTCCTATTTTCTCAGAGAATGGTAAAACCCTAATATGGCTATCCTTGGAAGTTGCCCTAAAAAGGAAAGCACATTATATATGTGTTTTTTAGGGTTACAGGAAAGGATACGAAAAGAGTGTATTGTTGGTATGATCTGGTGCTACTGGATTTGTCTTAGAGTGTCGATTGTCTCCTGAAAGAACTTGCATTGCAAGTGTGTTGAAGATAATAAATTATGCAGGTTTTGGAGTGCTGGGGTTTTTTACTGAAAGGTTTTCCCCAGGGTAAATCATTGTGTCATTCTCTATTTTCTGTATGCATGGTATGTGGCTGCAATATCATTGTTAAAGTAGTTAACGAATCTGAAATTGTAAGGATTTAAAAGAATTTGCACAATACTTTCCTATAGAGATTAGTGTAAAAAGTTATTTCCGCACCTGAGTTTCCTTACAACTTTGAGTGGTTTTTAAGTAGATTTTGAGTGGTATTTGAGTGGACTTTGAGTGATTTTTGAGTGGTATTTGAGTGATATTTGAGTGATATTTGAATAGATTTTGAGTGGTTTTTGAGTGGTATTTGAGTGGTATTTGAATGGATTTTGAGTGGTATTTGAGTGAATTTTGAGTGGATTTTGAGTGGTGTTTGAGTGGACTTTGAGCGGATTTTGAGTGGTTTTTGAGTGGACTTTGAGTGGATTTTGAGTGGACTTTGAGTGGTTTTTGAGTGGTTTTTGAGTAGACTTTGAGTGGTCTTTGAGTTGTTTTTGAGTGGTATTTAAGTGGATTTTGAGCGTATTTTGATTGGTATTTAAGTGGTATTTGAGTGGTTTTTAAATGGACTTTGAGTGGTATTTGAGTGGACTTTGAGTGGTATTTGAGTGAAATTTGAGTGAATTTTGAGTGGTATTTAAGAGGTTTTTGAGTGGATTTTGAGTGGTATTTGAGTAGTTTTTGAGTGGACTTTGAGTGGTATTTGAGTGGATTTTGAGTGGTATTTGAATGGATTTTGAGTATTTTTGAGTGGATTTTTGAGTGGTATTTGAGTGGTTTTTGAGTGGTGTTTGTGTGGACTTTGAGTGAATTTTGAGTGGTATTTGAGTGGATTTTGAATGGACTTTGAGTGGACTTTGAGTAATTTTTTAGTGGTTTTTGAGTGAAATTTGAGTAGAATTTGAGTGGATTTTGAGTGGTATTTGAGTGGTTTTTGAGTGGACTTTGAGTAGATTTTGAGTGGTATTTGAGTGGTATTTGAATAGATTTTGAGTGGTTTTTGAGTGAAATTTGAGTGGTATTTGAGTGGATTTTGAGTGGTTTTTGAGTGGTGTTTGAATGGACTTTGAGTGGTATTTGAGTGGACTTTGAGTGGTATTTGAGTGGTGTTTGAGTGGACTTTAAGTGGATTTTGTGGTATTTGAGTGGATTTTGAGTGGACTTTGAGTAGATTTTGATTAGACTTTGAGTGGACTTTAAGTGGATTTTTAGTGGTATTTGAGTGGTATTTGAATAAATTTTGTGTGGTTTTTGAGTGGTATTTGAGTGTATTTTGAGTGGTATTTGAGTGAATTTTGAGTGGTGTTTGAGTGGACTTTGAATGGATTTTAAGTGGATTTTGAGTGGTTTTTTAGTGGACTTTGAGTGGTTTTTGAGCAGATTTTTAGTGATTTTTGAGTGGTGTTTGAGTGGACTCTGAGTGGATTTTGAGTGGTATTTGAGTGGACTTTGAGAGGATATTGAGTTGTTTTTGAGTGGTATTTGAGTGTATTTTGAGTGGTATTTGAGTAATTTTTGAGTGGACTTTGTGTGGTATTTGAGTAGATTTTGAGTGGATTTTGAGTGCAATTTGAGTGGTATTTGAGTGTATTTTCAGTGGTTTTTGAGTGGACTTTGAGTGGATTTTGAGTGGTATTTGAGTGGTTTTTGAGTGGACTTTAAGTGGTATTTGAGTGGTTTTTGAGTGGACTTTAAGTGGATTTTGAGTGGTATTTGAATGGATTTTGAGTGGTTTTTGAGTGGTATTTGAGTGGTATTTGAGTGAATTTTGAGCAGATTTTGAGTGGTATTTGAGTGAATTTTGAGTGGATTTTGAGTGGTATTTGAGTGGTGTTTGAGTGGACTTTGAGTGGTATTTGAGTGGGTTTTGAGTGATATTTGAGTGGATTTTGTGTGGAATTTGAGTGTTTTTTGAGTGGTATTTGACTGAAATTTGAGTGGTATTTGAATGGATTTTGAGTGAATTTTGAATGGTATTTGAGTGGTTTTTGAGTGGATTTTGAGTGGTATTTGAGTAGATTTTGAGTGGTTTTTGAGTGGTATTTGAGTTGACTTTGAGTGGATTTTGAATAGAATTTGAGTGGTATTTGAGTGATTTTTTAGTGGACCTTGAATGGTATTTGAGTAGATTTTGAGTGGTATTTTAGTGGACTTTGAGTGGATTTTTAGAGGTGTTTGAGTGGTTTTTGAGTGGACATTGAGTGGTATTTGAGTAAAATTTGAGTGGTATTTGAATGGGTTTTGAGCATATTTTGAGTGGTATTTGATTAGATTTTGAGTGGTTTTTGAGTGGCATTTGAGTGGTATTTGAGTAGATTTTAAGTTGTATTTGAGTGGGTTTTGAGTGGACTTTGAGTGGTATTTGAGCAGTATTTAAGTGGTTTTTGAGTGGACTTTGAGTAGTATTTGAGTGGTATTTGAATGATTTTGAGTGGTTTTTGAGTGGTATTTGAGTGGAATTTGAGTGGTATATGAGTGGATTTTGAGTGGTATTTGAGTTGTATTTGAATGGAATTTGAGTGGTTTTTGAGTGGTATTTGAGTAGAATTAGAGTGGATTTTGAGTGGTATTTGAGTGGATATTGAATGGATTTTGATTGGTATTTGAGTGAATTTTGAGTGGATTTTGCATGGTATTTGAGTGGATTTTGAGTGGTGTTTGAGTGGACTTTGAGTGGATTTTGAGTGGTATTTGAGTGGTTTTTGAGTGGACTTTGAGTGAATTTTGAGTGGTATTTGAGTAGATTTTGAGTGGAATTTGAGTGGTATTTAAGTTGTTTTTGAGTGGACTTTGAGTGGATTTTGAGTGGTTTTTGAGTGGACTTTGAGTGAATTGTGAGTGGTATTTGAGTGAAATTTGAGAGGATTTTGAGTGGTATTTGAGTGGATTTTGAGTGGACTTTGAGTGGTATTTGAGTGGTATTGGAGTGGAATTTGAGTGGATTTTGAGTGGTATTTGAATAGATTTTGAGTGGTATTTGACTGGTTTTTGAGTGGAATTTGCGTGGTATTTGAGTGGATTTTTAGTGGTATTTGAGTGGATTTTGAGTGGTGTTTGAGTGGACTTTGAGCAGATTTTGATTAGATTTTGAGTGGTATTTGAGTGGACTTTGAGTGGTATTTGAGTGGATTTTAAGTGGTATTTGAGTGGATTTTGAGTGGACTTTGAGTGATATTTGAGTGGTTTTTGAGTGGATTTTGAGCGATTTCTGAGTGGATTTTGAGTGGTTTTTGAATGGATTTTGAATGGGTTTTGAGTGGATTTTGAGTGATATTTGAGTGGATTTTGAGTGGTATTTGAGTGGACTTTGAGTGGTATCTTCGTGAAATTTAAAATGGAGGCATTTGACATCAAAATATTAGGTGGGTTTTCCTCTGATTAAGAGAATTGAAACTTTAAATTAATGTTAACCAAATGATATTCTCAAGATGAGATGATGATGAAGACTGAGATTAGAGGTATACAAAGTTGTAGAATACTCTTAGATCAGTTGTTATTTTTTTATTGATATCAAGCAATTGATTTTTGATTCATATTGAGTTGCCATATCATTTGGAGTAAACTACAAGTTGAGGAAGACAAGGAAAGAGAGCAAGTGAAAAGATGAAAGTGTTGAAGAACTTAAATGGGCAACTAATACAGATCAGACAATGATTTAGTGATGATTGGTATAATTGTTTTCTACATTATTTTCATGATAACAAAGTCGGTAACATAGTTTAGTCAAGTCGATAAAGGAAATGAATGAGACTACCGAGTATGAGAAGTCAGTCGGTAATGTAAGCAAAGGGAGCAGTCGGTAAAGAAAGCAGAATCAAGCACCAAGCGAAAACAGTCACCAAGTGGAAATGGTTTTCGGTCATAGTTACCTAGTACCAAGTTCATGCAAAGGCACCGAGCAAAGTTATTCATCAAGCGTTGTTAGTTACCGAGCAGTGAAGTTTGTCATGCCTAGAAATTCGTGTCCAAAAATGCAACAACTTTTTTTTTCTTGAAGGTGAATTTTAATCATAATGTTATTGACAAGAGGGTCGAAGGGGAATCATGACTAGTGTCAACATCCCTTAACCCTAATCGCTTCTAAGGTTAAAGGTTCACAAGTTGAGAGTTTTTAGAATTTACATGTCATCTTGATTATTCATTAATAGAGTTTGATGATGTGGAGAAAGAGAGAGACTCCCTATCCTCCGTCCCCAGGGCTATTCAAAAAAATTGGATTTACTTAAAAGCTAAGGATTCTATGTTAATTTAAAACCCTCTAGGTTATGGTACTTCTTTAATATTATTTTTATAGTAGTTAGTATACTGGCCACATATATTGACCACATAAAAATAATATTAAAAGTCTCTAAGTTTACCTAAAAATTTTAATTAAATTCTCCCTTTAAAATTATCTATAATTTCTAATTAAATCTTCATCCTTGTTATCTCAAATTTTATTATAAATTAAGATGATCTCCTAAGAATTAAATAAAGATGTTTAATAAAATTATTTGTTATGATCATTTAACCCCTTCTGGTAAATATTTACTAAAATAAAAGTTCATAAGGAAAGCAACTAGTAGGTCTTCTAATATTAAATAGTTGGTTAATAAGAAGCATGTAATTAAATTATTAATTTTTTCACAACTACTAAATTAGTAATAAATATAATTATACTTCTCACATCTTCATTTTTTAATTCGTCTCATAAAGCAATAGGATGTCTATTCCTTAAATCATTATAAATCTGAAACTAAATTTTACTATAGCAAGAAACATATAATAAATAAATAAAAATACCTTAAAGGATGTTTTCAAATAAACCCCTTTTCCCCCCCTTTTGAAACCCCTAACCCTAATTTGAAATTAGGGTTATGGTCAAATATGTGGGAGGCAAAAAGTTTATTATTTTTTGTATTTCCTTTCTACATCATTTCCTCCAAACCCTAGTATTCTTTCTCAATTTTTTTTTTCTTTCTATGTTATTATAGGTGTGGCAGCCATGGGAGTGGAGCTATTGTTTATGTATATACATTTGTATGCATATATATATATATATACATTTGTTGTATATATACAAACATATATATATATATATATATATATATATATATATATATTCATGCTTTTGTAACAGGTCAAAAAATTGGCGGCCAAGATGACTGTAATTTTTTTTGGGCAACAACAATGGTGGGGCGGTGGGATTCTTTTCCCCACCGTACCCCTATCTTTTTTTTGTTTTAATGGGGCATCGAAGTGGTGGGCTGGGCCGCGCGACTACCAGTCGTGCCACAGTTCGCGGCCTCTAAGGCCACGGCTGTGGTCGGTGGTTCCGCCGCCCAGCGTAGGGGGGCCAGGCCCCTTCCCCTCTGCCACCTCCCTTAAGGGAGAGCGGGGAGGATGGGGGTCGTGCCCCTTCCCCCCCCCCCCCCNTCCCCCCCCCCCCCAATTTTTTTTTTTTTAATCTTATTTTTAAAAAACAAATCATTACTTTTAGAATATAAACAGGCCGCAGTTTATTATTATTTTTTTTAAATATAGTCATTCAAATTTAATGTATATATATATATATGTTTATAAAAATAGCTTCACAATAAGATATATATATATATATATAAGAAAAATAGATTGTGAAATTTTTAGAACAAGGGCTTAAGATAGAACACATTTGTATGCAAATTTTTTTGTAATGTCATACATATATGTGTGTTTTCTTGTTTATCAAATTTTTTTTTAAGCCTTACAGCTGTAGTAAATAAACTTTAATGGTTATAGCTTCATAATGCAAGACTAAATAAGCACATTGCTCTACCAATTTATTAAGTAGAAATGTATATGAAAATGTTTGAAAAGAACAAGTAGTCTAATGATAGAAATGTTCTCTTTTGCCTAACTTTCAGATTTCCTAATCCAATGGAAAGATCATACATATAAGAGAAAAAAAAATAGGTTTCTTTTCTTTCTTGGGTAATAATGATAAACCTAACAAAAACTAGATTTGCTCCTTAGAAATCTTAGCATGAAAGGACTTTTTATTTAATCATAAAATTATTACAAACAAAAATAATGACTACACCAATATTTACAAAAGGGCTTCAAGATGCTTAAGGTCAGCCACATGGCTACTTTTTTTTTTTTTTACAAAAATAAACCTTCATTCCCAAGCTACACTACTTGCACATGCCATAAGATTTTTTTCAACAAAGGTAACATAATACTGAAATTTCATCTACTACACTTTCTTCTCTCCAATTTTTATACTTCTTTAATCTTCAAATCTTCAAATCTGCATTACCAAAACAAGAGCAAAGGGAAAATAAGAAACCATGGGGCAGCTCTCCACCCAACCTAGGCCTCTTATGAGGCCACCCCCGAGCTAGGGGAACCAAAAAAAAGTGGGTTACATTCAAAGAAACAAACAACAACACATGAACATGAAGATCTTAACATTCAACTCCCATTTTCCAAAGGCTTACACATTGGATCTAACAAGGATCCTTCTTGGGGTGAAGTGGACTAAATACCCAAGGGAGAAGGCCATCCCAAAACATAAGAATCTTAGCCTTCACATGGCTGTACAAAACATTCTCATTTTCACATATGCAACTAAAATTTTTTTTTAAACCCTTATGACCCCCAATGCCACAAATTGAAGGAGGCTTCATAGAGCCCATACTCCATTATTTTTCCCTCTCCTCCTTGAGGAGAGACTCTACACCAAGGGCTGGCATACACCTCCACCCCAAGACTACTCTTCCCTCCTAAGGGTGAGTGAGTCTTGATACTCCCATTAACAAAACATGCAAGGAAAGACATGTAACAACTTCAAAACACCACAATAACAACTAGACCCAAAGCATTCAACAATTCCATCAAGCACAACAATAAACATATATCAAGAAACACATAGTTAACATGAGAGAAGAGAGAGTTTCATAATGTCCACCAACCTATGATCCAAGCTTAAGGATGAAAGTTGAAGAAGAGCTCCCTTTTAGCGAAATCCCTCCTTCCCCAAAATCTTCAATTCTAGCAATGTCCCTAAAATTAGGGAGTGGGTGTTCAAACTTTCCAACTTGGATAGTCCCCACTAAAAAGCCCTCTAAAATGCTCATGGGGAGAAGAAAATCTCTCATTGGTCCCTCTTCCCTACACTCTTACACCTTACCAAAAATGGAACTAAGAAAGGAGTTTCCAAAAAGGTGAATCATGTCATAACACTAATATGGAATGGTGTTCTACCCAAGTCAAGACTCACAAGAGTTGATTTTCGTCCAACTTGGGAAATCAACTTTTTGGAAGGGTCACATGGTCAAATGGGGGCTATCCTAGGTTTAAAAAGGCCCTTAACTATTGGTATAACAAGTGGGCTACCTAAAAATGACCCCAAAACACCCCTAGACACTCTACAACCCCTCTAAAAGTCCATTCTAAGAGGAATTTCGAAATTTCAATGAGGTGACCACACTCCCATCCCCCAACCCAAGGTATGCATATGGGGATTCACCAATGTACTAATCTAAGTAGATGGACAACCATTCCCAAGTTGACATGTCATGGCCTTAAGTACAAACACAAGTGTCAAATGATTCACACAAAAATTTACACATCACTAGGCCATGTCATATCCACTTAGGCAACTCTCAAGAATAAAGAATTTAAGAATACATTTTAAGATTATGATACCACACTCATCTACATATGTTTACGAATAAAATTACAAAACAACAAGGTTTTTCCTTTCATTAGATGCAACCTTGGCTCAAACTGAGTTCACAATTCCCTTTGTTTGGTTCCCCAAATAAAATACCATGGTTTCTCACCAGCACACTCAATTCAAATATCAGTAGTTTGAGAAAATAAATATACATCATAAAGAGATAAGCAATATTTAGAATATAAGGACATCATTCATATACTAAGTTATTACTAAAGATCACAAGATTACATAATTCTCATTTTAAGCATTTATCATAAGGTAAAATTCACATTGCAATAAATTTAAATTCAACATTTAAATCACATAAATCCAAATCTCTTCAATAACCATAATATAATCATAATGAGTTTCTGAATCGATAGTCTCAAAATAAATGTCCATAATAAAAAACATAATAAAGTCCATAAGGTTCATCATAAGGCATCATATGTCCATGCATCCAAAATAATCAAATCCGTGGCATAAAGCATAAAGTCCATAATGTCTAATAATGCATCAAAAGTAAAGTATCATATGCTAAATCTATCATAAGTAGGAAATTAGAAAACTACGATGGGGTTTGGGATGAGGCCTCACAAAGTTCATGTTACCGAGTCATAAAGCCAGTTACCGAGCAAGGAATAGTCATTGGAAGTTAATGATAATATTGAATCTAAGACAGATCATGATGAGCTAGAATATTCCACAGAAAAGGAAGAAGTTTGTTACAAGATCTACGAACTGAAAAATCAAGATGAAGATCGAAGGTAGAGATTAAGTGGAAAAACAAATGTTGTGAGTCCCAAGAAGGGAACAAGTTCCAAGGTAAAAGTCAGGCGGTTTACCGAGCGGAAAGAAATCATAAGGATGATCAAATGATTGAGATTGATTTGCGGAAAATGTAATCAAGGACATTAAGAGGAAAAATATTATCTATATAAATGAAGCTACATGAATGTGAAGCTGTTGCTAGTTGATTAATGAAAGGAAAAGAAAAAGGTTGACAGAAGAAAAGTCACCGAGTGATACAGGGAAAAGAAGAAGACTAAATTATGAATTATGAATAGAGATTATGAATGATTGATGGAAGAGTTTTTGAAGAAGTGATGAAGCATTGAATCTAGTAGACCAAGTGAGCAGAAAAGGATCTGATCAAGCAAAAGGTAGAAGATAGTTGCTGCATTAAAAAATCAAGTTTTTATTGTATGTTTCATATTTGTATATGAGAAATCTCTTAACCGAGTCGATATAACTATCCTATTGTAAACCCTAGAGATAGGTGACATTCTAAGAGAGTGTTTTAAGTCCTTTTATCAGCCCACTTTTAATAGAGTGAAGATCCTAACATATCTGAGGGAAATCCCTTGACTTGGTCACATTTAACAATGTGTTTTGTAATCTTTAATAGGATTGGCTCCTAACCGAGCATACTTCAGAAGAGTATTTTATTTGTGGGTGACAAGTCCCACAGAGGTTTCTCCCAATTTGGGTTTCCTCATTAAATTTGGTGTTAATGTGTCATTATCCTATGTGGATGATATGTGTTAATGTTGCTGATAAAGTTGTTCAAGGTTGCATGTTGTCTAGAGTGTAGTAAATATAGTTTACCAAGTTGATTCAGATTTAGAGATTGAGAGTAGAAAGCATTGTAAGTCCACTAATTCACCCCCCTCTCTGTGGACCAACAATTGGTATCAGAGCCCAGTACTCTGAAGATAAAAGTTTAAAGGGACTTGAGTTAAAGATCTGAAGATGTATAAGAGGGAGGCACCTAAGTTGAATAAGGATAACTTCTCTACATGGCAAAGTAGAATGAGATTACATCTCTCTAGAATTGGAGAATATGCATTATATTATCTTGATAATGAGTACTCACCACCACCTTTTGATTCTATGACACTTGAGCAGGCAAGGGAAAGACAAGGAAACACACACAATTGATGATAGAGATATCCTCCTCTCTCACCGAATAGGAATTTAATGATCTTAATGGATGTGATACAGCAAATAAGATGTGGGATAAGATTACATTGGTACATGGAGGAAATCAACATGTTTAGAAAGCAAAAGTAGAAATTCTAAGAGGCAAGTTTGATTCAATGAGAATGAAAGAAGGTGAAAATGTGACACAATATAGTATCAGACTAAAGGAAGTAGTAAATGCTATCAGAGGCACTGGAGGACACATTGATGAAGAAGATGTGACAAGCAAGCTATTGAGAAATTTTCTACTTGTGTATGCTATCTGAGTATCAGCTATACAAGAACTGAGATCTATTCCTTAGATGACAGTCTTGTTAGATGCTACAATTGGTAAGTTGACTACATTTGAGTTAAAAAAAATTGATAATAGTCTAACTACTACTACTAAGATTGAATCTGCATTCAAGTCATCCCTGAATATTGGAAACCCTAGAGAGTCCACTTCTAGTGACAGCTATGCAAGTAGTGTGATTGAAAGACTTCATAAATATAGAAGTGAGTTGGAAACTTTATATGCTGAAGATGATAGACAACAAGAGGAGTTTGAAGCATTGTTAGCTAGAAGGTTACCAAGAGGGAAAGGTAAGTACAAAGGTAAGCTACGCTTAAAATGTTTCAATTGCAACAAGATTGGTCATATTGCATCTAGCTGTCCAGGCAACAAGGATGATGAAAGAAAAGATAACCGAGAAAATAAGAGAGAAAATAAATTCAGAAGATACCGAGATTTCAAAGACAAAGGTAAGAAGTCATGCTATATTGCTGAAGAAGTATTAATTGATGATGAAATTGATGATAATGAAGATGAGGAAGTTGTTTATGTTGCTATCAAAGATGATTCTGATGAAGAAAGGTATGTAGAAGAAAAGGCCTTAATTTCACACATGAGAAAAAATGATGCATGGATTATAGATAGTGGTTGCACACATCACATGACTGGTGATACACAAAATTTTATTACTATGGAAAAGCATGATGGAGGATTTGCTAGATTTGGTAATGATGCTCCATATCCTGTCAGAGGTAAAGGTTCTATAATTCTACTGAATAATACAAGATGTGATGATGTTTACTGGGTTGAAGGACTAAAGTACAATTTGTTGAGTGTGGCACAGCTAAATACAATAGGTCACCGACTGGAATTCCAAAATGGGAAGGTAAAAGTGTTTG
>MU227455.1:211088-250526 GCA_018584345.1 Thuja plicata | reverse complement strand
GCATTTCTTAATGGTATTCTTGAAGAAGAAGTTTACATTGAACAACCTGAAGGATTTGCTAAAGATATTGACAAGGACATGGTATGCAAATTGCACAAAGCACTATATGGCTTAAAGCAAGCACCCCAAGCATGGTATGAAAGATTGCATTCTTATTTAATCAAGATTGGATTTCAAAGAACAAGTGACAATAGTAATCTGTATTTGAAATGTGATGATGATAAAGAAATTTTGATTGTTGAAATATTTGTTGATAATATTATATTTGGAGGAAGTGACACATTGAGTCAATCATTTGCTGAAGAGATGAAAAAGGAATTTGAAATGTCCATGATAGGAGAGATAAAGTTCTTTCTTGGATTACGGATTCAAAAAACCAAAGATGGTATTTACATCACACAATCAAAGTACATCAAGGAAGTCTTGAAGACATTCGGTATGGAGGATTCAAAACCTCTCAGAACACCTATGGCCAGTGAGAGTAAATTATCAAAGGAAGATGAATCATAGGCAGTAGATGACATAGTCTACAGATCAATGATTGGTAAGTTATAGTATGTTGTACATAGTAGACCCGATATTTCACATACTGTAGGGATTCTTGCAATATTTTCTTCCAATCCAAAGGAGACACACATGTCTGCAGTAAAAAGAATAATGAGATATCTGAAAGGCACTGAAGATTTTGGGTTACTATACAAAAAGAAAGGAGACTTTTCTTTGAAATTCTACACTGATTCTGATTGGGCTGGGAATATTGATGATAGAAAAAGTACAAGTGGAGGAGCTTTATTTTTGGGAGATAGATTAGTAACATGGTTGAGCAAGAAACAAAGTTGCATCTCACAATCATCTACCGAGGCTGAATATGTTGTAGCAGCTATGAATTGTGCAAATATTGTATGGATCAAACAACTACTTAAAGGCATGAATGAAGAGATTAGTGATCCAGTTACTATTTATTATGATAACACAAGTGCTATCAATATATCAAAGAATCTGGTTATGCATTCTAAGACCAAGCACATTTCTATCAAATATCACTATTTGAGAGAGCAAGTACAAGAGAAGAATGTAATGTTGGAATATGAAAGTTCAAAGGAGCAGATAGCAGATATATTCACTAAGCCACTACCAAAGGATGCTTTTGAGTATCTCAAAGGTAAATTAGGGGTCCTAACCCTACCCAACATTAACTAAATGCATGCTTCTTGTTGCATCAATTCTAGGACTCATTAGAATATCTATTTTTTTGAGTTGATGCAAGCTTTCACACTTGAGGTGATTCCTAAAGTTGTGAAAAA
Source organism: Thuja plicata (assembly GCA_018584345.1). Classification (NCBI taxonomy): domain Eukaryota; kingdom Viridiplantae; phylum Streptophyta; class Pinopsida; order Cupressales; family Cupressaceae; genus Thuja; species Thuja plicata. The sequence continues at coordinate 249,222 of MU227455.1, read as the reverse complement.
GAAACAATGATGTATGACAAGAGCTATCAGTACATGCTAGGTATGATTCACTACCTGAATATTCTCAGGAAGTATGACACTTTGACATTGCTGTCAAAGAGGGAGATATTACAAGAATTGATGATTATCAGAAACAAGAGTGTTGAGGAACACAGAGAAAGAGGGAGTTTGAATAACTCACAAGAAGAATCAGGTCAGAGGGAGAAAAGTAGGATACAGAGAAAAGACCGAGGTTCCAAGGTTTCCATCATCAATTGCCAAGGTTGCCATCAATGTCAAAGATGGAGATTGTTAACCAACTGATATTCTCAAGATGAGATGATGATGAAGATCGAGATCAGAGGTATACAAAGTTGTAGAATACTCTTAGATCAATTGTTATTTGTCATTAATGTCAAGCAATTGATTTTTGATTCATATTGAGTTTCAATATCATTTGGAGTAAACTACAAGTTGAGGAAGACAAGGAAAGAGAGCAAGTGAAAAGATGAAAGTGTTGAAGAACTTAACTGGGAAACTAATACAGATCAAACAATGATTTAGTGATGATTGGTATAATTTTTTTCTACATTGTTTTCGTGATAACAAATATGATAACATAGTTTAGTCAACTCGGTAAAGGAAATGAAAGAGACTACCGAGTATGAGAAGTCAGTCGGTAATGTAAGAAAAGGGAGAAGTTGGTAAAGAAAATAGAATCAAGCACCAAGAAAAAATAGTCACTGAGTGGAAATGCTATTTAGTCATAGTTATTGAGTACCGAGTTCATGCAAAGGCACCGAGAAAAGTTATTCACCGAGCGTTGTTAGTTACCTAGCAGTGAAGTTCATGTTACCGAGTCATAAAGTTAGTTACTGAGCAAGGAACAGTCATTGGAAGTTAATGATAAGATCAAATCTAAGACAGATCATGATGAGCTGGAAGATTCCACAGGAAAGGAAGAAGTTTGTTACAAGATCTATGAACCAAAAAATCAAGATGAAGATCAAAGGTAGAGATTAAGTGGCAAAACAAATGTTGTGAGTCCCAAGAAGGGAACAAGTTCCAAGGTAAAAGTTAGGTGGTTTACCAAAGTTAGGCAGTTTACCAAGTGGCAAGAAATCATAAGGATGATCGAATGAATGATATTTTTTTATGGAAAAACTAATCAAGGAGATTAAGAGGAAAAATATTATCTATATAAATGAAGCTACACGAATGTGAAGCTGCTGTTGGTTGATTAATGAAAGAAAAAGAAAAAGGTTGACAGAAGAGAAGTGACCGAGTGATACAGAGAAAAGAAGAAGACTAAATTCTAAATTCTAAATAGAGATTATGAATAATTGATGGAAGAGTTTTTGAACAAGTGATGAAGCGTTGAATCTAGCAAACCAAGTGAGCAGAAAAGGATCAGATCAAGAAAAAGGTAGAAGATAGTTGCTACATTAACAGATCAAGTTTTTATTGTATGTTTCATATTTGTATCTGAGAAATCTCTTACTTGAGTGGATATAACTATCCTATTGTAAACCCTAGAGATAGGTGACATTCTAACAGAGTGTTTTAAGTCCTTTTATCAGGCCATTTTTAACAGAGTGAAGATCCTAATAGATCTGAGGGAAATCCCTTGACCGGGTCATATTTAACAATGTGTTTTGTAATCTTTAATAGGATTGGCTCCTAACCGAGCATACTTTAGAAGAGTATTTTATTTGTGGGTGACAAGTCCCATGGAGGTTTTTCCCTATTTGGGTTTCCTCATTAAATCTGGTGTTAATGTGTCATTATCCTATGTGGATGATATGTGTTAATGTTGCTGCTAAAGTTGTTCAAGGTTGCATGTTATCTAGAATGCAGTAAATATAGTTTACCAAGTTGAATCAGATTTAGAGATTGAGAGTAGAAATCATTGTAAGTCCACTGATTCACCCCCCTTCTCTATGGACCAACAATTAATATTTCAATCGAGCTATGATCTTCTTGAAATTTAAATTGGAATCATTTGACATCAAAATATTAGGTGGGTTTTCCATTGATTATGTAAAATTAGAACTTGAAATTAATATTTCAAACAAGCTCGGATCTCCGTGAACTTTAAAATAGAAGCATTTGACATCAAAATATTAGGTGGGTTTTCCTCTGATTGAACAAAATTGAAACTTTAAATTAATATTTCAAACGAGATCCGATCTTCGTGAAATTTAAAATGGAAGCATTTGACATTAAAATAAAAGGTGGGTTTTCCTCTGATTGTGTAAAAATTAAACTTTAAATTAATATTTGAAACATTAAATTAATATTTAGATATTAGATGCTTCCAATTTAAAATAGAAGTATTTGACATGAAAATATTAGGTGGGTTTTCCTCTGATTGAGCAAAATTTAAAGTTTAAATTAATATTTCAAAAAAGCTCTGATGTTCGTGAAATTTAAAATGGAAGCATTGGAAATCAAAATATTAGGTGTGTTTACCTCTGATTGTGAAAAATTGAAACTTTTGTGTGACATGTTTTATGTCCAGGAGCAAACTTAAATGTTTAAATTACTATTTCAAATGAGCTTCGATGTTCGTGAAATTAAAAATGGAAGCATTTGAGATCAAAATATTAGGTGGGTTTTCCTCTGATTGAGAGAATTGAAACTTTAAATTAATATTTCAAACGAGCTCCGATCTTCGTGAAATTTAAATTGGAAGCATTTGACATCAAAATATTAGGTGGGTTTTCCACCGATTGTGTAAAATTGAAAGTTAAATTTAATATTTCAAATGAGCTCGGATCTCTGTGAAATTTAAAATGGAAGCATTTGACATCAGAATACTAGGTGGGTTTTCCTATGATTGAGCAAAATTGAAACCTTAATTTAATATTTCAAACGAGATCTGACCTTTGTGAAATTTAAAATGGAAGCATTTGACATTAAAATATTAGGTGGGTTTTCCTCTGATTGTGTAAAATTAAAACATTAAATTAATATTTTGATGTCAGATGCTTCCAATTTAAACTAGAAAAATTTGACATCAAAATATTAGGTGGGTTTTCCTCTGATTGAGAAAAATTGAAAGTTTAAATTAATATTTCAAACGAGCTCCGATGTTCATGAAATTTAAAACGGAAGCATTTGACATCAAAATATTAGGTGGGTTTACCTCTGATTGTGCCAAATTGAAAACCTTTTGTGACACCTTTTATGTCCAGGAGCAAAATTGAATGTTTAAATTAATATTTCAAATGAGCTCCTATCTTCGTGAAATTTAAAATGGAAGCATTTGACATCAAAATATTAGGTGGGTTTTCCTCTGATTGAGAGAATTGAAACTTTAAGTTAAAATTTCAAACGAGCTCCGATCTTCGTGAAATTTAAATTGGAAGCATTTGACATCAAAATATTAAGTGGGTTTTCCACTGATTGTGTAAAATTGAAACTTGAAATTAATATTTCAAACGAGCTCGGATCTCTGTGAAATTTAAAATAGAAGCATTTCACATCAAAATATTAGGTGGGTTTTCTTCTGATTAAGCAAAATTGAAACTTTAAATTAATATTTCAAACAAGATTCGATCTTCGTGAAATTTAAAATGGAATCATTTGAGATTAAAATACTAGGTGGGTTTTCCTCTGATTGTGTAAAACTAAAATATTAAATTAATATTTGAAACTTTAAATTAATATTTTGATGTTATATGATTCTAATTTAAAATAGAAGCATTTGACACCAAAATATTAGGTGGGTTTTCCTCTGATTGAGAAAAATTGAAAGTTTAAATTAATATTTCAAACAAGCTCTAGTGTTCGTGAAATTTAAAATGGAAGCACTTGACATCAAAATATTAGATGGGTTTACCTTTAATTGTGAAAAATTTAAACTTTTTTGTGACACGTTTTACGTCCGGGAACAAAACTGAATGTTTAAATTAATATTTCAAATGAGCTCTGATCTTCGTGAAATTTAAAGTGGAAGCATTTGACATAAAAATATTAGGTGGGTTTTCCTCTGATTGAGAAAATTGAAACTTTAAATTAATATTTCAAATTTGCTCTGATCTTCGTGAAATTTAAATTGGAAGCATTTGACATCAAACTATTAGGTGGGTTTTCCAGTGATTGTGTAAAATAGGAACTTGAAATTAATATTTCAAACGAGCTTGAATCTCCTTCAAATTTTAAATAGAAGCATTTGACATCAAAATATTAGGTGGGTTTTCCTCTGACTAAGCAAAATTTAAACTTTAAATTAATATTTCAAACGAGATCTGATCTTCGAGAAATTTAAAATGGAAGCATTTGACATTAAAATATTAAGGGGGTTTTCCTCTGATTGTGTAAAACTGAAACTTTAAATTAATATTTTGATGTCAGATGCTTCCAATTTAAAATAGAAACATTCGACATCAAAATATTAGGTGGGTTTTCCTTTGATTGAGAGAATTGAAACTTTAAATTAATATTTCAAATGAGCTCCGATCTTCGTGGAATTTAAATTGGAAGCATTCAACATAAAAATATTAGGTGGGTTTTCCACTGATTGTGTAAAATAGAAACTTGAAATTAATATTTCAAACGATCTTGGATCTTCGTGAAATTTAATATAGAAGCATTTGACATCAAAATATTAGGTGTGTATTCCTCTGATTGAGCAAAATTGAAACTATAAATTAATATTTCAAACGAGATCCGATCTACGTGAAATTTAAAATGGAAGCATTTGACATTAAAATATTAGTTGTGTTTTCCTCTGATTGTGTAAAACTAAAACTTTCAATTAATATTTAAAACTTTAAATTAATATTTTGATGTCAGATGCTTCCAATTTAAAATAGAAGAATTTAAAATGAAAATATTAGGTGGGTTTTCCTCTGATTGAGCAAAATTGAAAGTTTAAATTAATATTTCAAATGAGCTTCGATGTTCGTGAAATTTAAAATGGAAGCATTTGACATCAAAATATTAGGTGGGGTTACCTCTGATTGTGCGAAATTGAAACTTTTTTTTGACATGCTTTATGTTCGGGAGTAAAATTGAATGTTTAAATTAATATTTCAAATGAGCTCTGATCTTCATGAAATTTAAAATGGAAGCATTTCACATCAAAATATTATGCGGGTTTTCCTCTGATTCAGAGAATTGAAACTTTAAATCAATATTTCAAATGAGCTCCGATCTTCGTGAAATTTAAATTGGAAGCATTTGACATCAAAATATTAAGTGGGTTTTCCACTGATTGTTTAAGATTGAAACTTGAAATTAATATTTCAAACAAGTTCAGATCTCTGTGAAATTTAAAATAGAAGCATTGACATCAAAATATTAGGTGGGTTTTTCTCTGATTGAGGAAAATTGAAACTTTAAATTAATATTTCAAACGAGATCTGATCTTCGTGAAATTTAAAATGGAAGCATTTGACATTAAAATATTAGGTGGGTTTTCCTCTGGTTGTGTGAAACTAAAACTTTCAATTAATATTTGAAACTTTAAATTAATATTTTGATGTCAGATGCTTCCAATTTAAAATAGAAGCATTTGACATTAAAATATTAGGTGGGATTTCCTCTGATTGAGCAAAATTGAAAGTTTAAATTAATATTTCAAACGAGCTCTGATGTTCATGAAATTTAAAATGGAAGCATTTGACATAAAAATATTAGGTGGGTTTACCTCTAATTGTGAAAAATTGAAACTTTTTTGTGACATGTTTTACATCCGGGAAAGAAATTGAATTTTTAAATTAATATTTGAAATGAGATCCTATCTTCGAGAAATTTAAAATGGAAGCATTTGACATAAAAATATTAGGTGGGTTTTCCTCTGATTGAGAGAATTCAAACATTAAATTAATATTTCAAATGAGCTCTGATCTTCATGAAATTTAAATTGGAAGCATTCGACATCAAAATATTAGTTGGGTTTTCCACTGATTGTGTAAAACTGGAACCTGAAATTAATATTTCAAACAAGTTCAAATCTTCATGAAATTTAAAATACAAGCATTTGACATCAAAATATTAAGTTGGTTTTCCTCTAATTGAGCAAAATTGAAACTTTAAATTAATATTTCAAATGAGATCTAATCTTCGTGAAATTTAAAATGGAAGCATTTGACATTAAAATATTAAGTGGGTTTTCCTCTGATTGTGTGAAACTGAAACTTTAAATTAATATTTGAAACTTTAAATTAATATTTTGATGTCAAATGCTTCTAATTGTAAATAGAAGTGTTTGACATCAAAATATTAGGTGGGTTTTCCTTTGATTAAGCTAAATTAAAAGTTTAAATTAATATTTCAAACGAGCTCTGATGTTGGTGAAATTTAAAATGGAAGCATTTTACATCAAAATATTAGGTGGGTTTACCTCTGATTGTGCAAAATTGAAACTTTTTTGTGACATATTTTACATTCGAGAGCAAAAATTGAATGTTTAAATTAATATTTCAAATGATCTCTGATCTTCGTGAAATTTAAAATGGAAGCATTTGACATCAAAATATTAGGTGGGTTTTCCTCTGATTGAGAGAATTGAAACTTTAAATTAATATTTTGGTGACAAATGTTTCCAATTTAAAATAGAAGCATTTGACATCAAAATATTAGGTGGGTTTTCCTCTGATTGAGAAAAATTGAAAGTTTAAATTAGTATTTGAAATGACCTCCGATGTTTGTGAAATTTAAAATGGAAGCATTTGACATCAAAATATTAGGTGGGTTTACCTCTGATTGTGCAATATTGAAACTTTATTGTGACAAGTTTTACGTCTAGGAGAAAAATTGAAAGTTTAAATTAATATTTCAAATGAGCTCTGATCTTCATGAAATTTAAAATGGAAGCATTTGATATCAAAATATTAGGTGGGTTTTCCTTTGATTGAGAAAATTGAAAGTTTAAATTAATATTTCAAATGAGTTGTGATCTTCGTGAAATTTAAATTGGAAGCATTTGACATCAAAATATTAGGTCGGTTTTCCACTGATTGTGTAAAATTGAAACTTGAAATTAATATTTCAAACGAGCTCAGATCTCCATGAAATTTAAAATAGAAGCGTTTGACATCAAAATATTAGGTGGGTTTTTCTCTGATTGAGAAAAAATGAAACTTTAAATTAATATTTCAAACGAGATCCGATCTTTGTGAAATTTAAAATGGAGGTATTTGACATAAAAATATTAGGTGGGTTTTCCTCTCATTATGTAAAACTAAAACTTTAAATGAATATTTGAAACTTTAAATTAATATTTTGATGTCAAATTCCTCCAATTTAAAATAGAAGCATTTGACATCAAAATATTAGGTGGGTTTTCCTCTGATTAAGCAAAATTGAAACTTTAAATTAATATTTCAAACGAGCTCTGATGTTTGTGAAATTTAAAATGGAAGCATTTGACATCAAAATATTAGGTGGGTTTACCTATGATTGTGCAAAATTAAAACTTTAAATTAATATTTTGATGTCAAATGCTTCCAATTTAAAATAGAAGCATTTGACATCAAAATGTTAGGTGGGTTTTCCTCTGATTGAGAAAAATTGAAAGTTTAAATTAATATTTCAAACGAGCTCCGATGTTCATGAAATTTAAAATGGAATCATTTGACATCAAAATATTAGGTGGGTTTTCCTCTGATTAAGCAAAATTGAAAATTTTAATTAATATTTCAAACAAGATCCGATCTTCATGAAATTTTAAATGGAAGCGTTTGACATTAAAATATTAGGTGGGTTTATCTGTGATTGTTTAAAATTGAAACTTTAAATTAATATTTGAAACTTTAAATTAATACTTTTATGTCAAATGCTTCCAAACTAAAATAAAAGGATTTGACATCAAAATCTTAGGTGGGTTTTCCTCTGATTAAGGAAAATTGAAAGTTTAAATTAATATTTCAAACGAGCTCCGATGTTTGTGAAGTTTAAAATGGAAGCATTTGACATCAAAATATTAGGTGGGTTTACTTCTGATTGTGCAAAATTGAAACCTTTTTGTGACACGTTTTATGTGCGGGAGAAAAATTGAATGTTTAAATTAATATTTGAAATGAGCTCTGATCTTCATGAAATTAAAAATGGAAGCATTTAACATCAAAATATTAGGTGGGTTTTCCTCTGAATGAGAAAATTGAAACTTTAAATTAATATTTCAAACGAGCTACGATCTTCATGAAAATTAAATTGGAGGCATTTGACATCAAAATATTAGATGAGGTTTCAACCGATTGTGTAAAATTGAAACTTGAAATTAATATTTCAAATGAGCTTGGATCTCAGTGAAATTTAAAACAGAAGCATTTGACATCAAAATATTAGGAGGGTTTTCCTCTGGTTGAGCAAAATTGAAACTTTAAATTAATATTTCAAACGAGATCCGATCTTCATGAAATTTTAAATGGAAGCATTTGACATTAAAACATTATGTGGGTTTTCCTCTGATTGTGTAAAACTGAAACTTTAAATTAATATTTTGATGTCAAATGCTTCCAATTTAAAATGGAAGCATTTGACATAAAAATATTAGGTGGGTTTTCCTTTGATTGAGAAAATTGAAACTTTAAATTAATTTTTCAAACAAGCTCCGATCTTTGTGAAATTTAAATTGGAAGCACTTGACATCAAAATATTAGGTGGGTTTTCCACTGATCGTGTAAAATTGAAACTTGAAATTAATATTTCAAATGAGCTTGAATCTCCATGAAATTTAAAATAGAAGCATTTGACATCAAAATATTACGTGGGTTTTCCTCTGATTGAGCAAAATTAAAATTTTAAATTAATATTTCAAACGAGATCCGATCTTCGTGAAATTTAAAATGGAAGCATTTGACTTTAAAATATTAGGTGGGTTTTCCTCTGATTGTGGAAAATGAAAATTTAAATTAATATTTGAAACTTTACATTAATATTTTGATGTCAAATGCTTCCAATTTAAATTAGAAGCATTTGACATCAAAATATTAGGTGGGCTTTCCTCTGATTGACCAAAATTGAAAGTTTAAATTAATATTTCAAATGAGCTCTAATGTTCATGAAATTTAAAATGGAAGTATTTGACATCAAAATATTAGGTGGGTTTACCTCTGATTGTGCAAAATTGAAACTATTTTGTGACATGTTTAATGTCCAGGAGCAGAATTGAATGTTTAAATTAATATTTCAAAGGAGCTCCGATCTTTGGTAAATTTCAAATGGAAGCATTTGACATCAAAATATTAGGTGGGTTTTCCTCTAATTGAGAAAATTGAAACTTCAAATTAATATTTCAAACAAGCTCCGATCTTTGTGAAATTTAAATTGGAAGCATTTGACATCAAAATATTAGGTGGGTTTTCCACTAATTGTGTAAAATTGAAAGTTGAAATTAATATATTCAAATGAGCTCGGATCTCCGTGAAATTTAAAATCAAAGTTTTTGACATTAAAATATTAGGTGGGTTTTCCTCTGATTGACCAAAATTGAAACTTTAAATTAATATTTCAAACGAGATCCGATCTTCGAGAAATTTAACATGGAAGCATTTGACATTAAAATATTAGGTGGCTTTTCCTCTGAATGTGTAAAACTAAAACTTTAAATGAATATTTGAAATGTTAAATTAATATTTTGATGTCAAATGCTTCAAATTTAAAATAGAAGCATTTGACATCAAAATATTTGGTGGGTTTTCTTCTTATTGAGCAAAATTGAAAGTTCAAATTAATATTTCAAACGAGCTCGGATGCTCATGAAATTTAAAATGGAAGCATTTGACATCAAAATAATAGGTGGGTTTACCTCTGATTGTGCAAAATTGAAACCTTTTAGTGACAGGTTTTATGTCCGAAAGAAAAATTGAATGTTTAAATTAATATTTCAAATGAGCTCCGATCTTAGTGGAATTTAAATTGGAAGCATTTGATATCAAAATATTTGGTGGGATTTCCTTTGATTGAGAGAATTGAAAATTTAAATTTATATTTCAAACGAGCTACGATCTTCATGAAATTTAAATTGGAAGCATTTGACATAAAAATATAAGGTGGGCTTTCCACTGATTGTGTAAAATTGAAAATTGAAATTAACATTTCAAACGAGCTCGAATCTCCGTGAAATTTAAAATAGAAGCATTTGACATCAAAATATTAGGTGGGTTTTCCTCTGATTAAGCAAAATTGAAACTTTAAATTAATATTTAAAACATGATCCGATCTTTGTGAAATTTAAAATGGAAGCATTTGACATTAAAATATTAGGTGGGTTTTCCTCTGATTGTGTAAAACTGAAACTTTAAATTAATATTTGAAACTTTAAATTAATATTCTGATTTAAAATGCTTTCAATTTAAAATAGAAGCAATTGACATCAAAATATTAGGTGGGTTTTCCTCTAATTGAGCAAAATTGAAAGTTTAAATTAATATTTCAAACGAGCTCCGATGTTCATGAAATTTAAAATGGAAGCATTTGACGTCAAAATATTAGGTGTGTTTACCTCTAATTGTGCAAAATTGAAACTTTAAATTAATATTTGAAACTTAAAATTAATATTTTGATGTCAACTGCTTCCAATTTAAAATAGAAGCATTTGACATCAAAATATTAGGTGGGTTTTCCTCTGATTGAGCAAAATTGAAAGTTTAAATTTATATTTCAAATGAGCTCTGATGTTCGTGAAATTTAAAATGGAAGCATTTAACATCAAAATATTAGGTGGGTTTTCCTCTGATTGAGCAAAATTGAAACTTTAAATTAATATTTCAAATGAGATCCGATCTTCGTGAAATTTAAAATGGAAGCATTTGACATTAAAATATTAGGTGGGTTTTCCTGTGATTGTGTAAAATTTAAAATTTAAATTAATATTTTGATGTCAAATGCTTCCAATTTAAAATAGAAGCATTTGACATCAAAATATTAGGTGGGTTCTCCTCTGATTGAGCAAAAATGAAAGTTAAAATTTATATTTCAAATGAGCTCTGATGTTCGTGAAATTTATAATGGAAGCATTTGACATAAAAATATTAGCTGGGTTTACCTCTGATTATGCAAAATTGAAACTTTTTTCTGACACATTTTATGTCCGGGGGCAAAATGGAATGTTTATATTAATATTTCAAATGAGCTGCGATCTTCGTGAAATTTAAAATGGAAGCATTTGACATCAAAATATTAGGTGGGTTTTCCTCTAATTGAAAGAATTGAAACATTAAATTAATATTTCAAATGAGCCCCAATCTTCATGAAATTTAAATTGGACGCATTTGACATCAAATAATTAGGTGGGTTTTCCACTGATTGTGTAAAATTGAAACTTGAAACTAATATTTCAAACGAGTTTGGATCTTCGTGAAATTTAAAATAGAAGCTTTTGACATCAAAATATTAGGTGGGTTTTCATCTGATTGAGCAAAATTGAAACTTTAAATTAATATTTCAAATGAGATCTGATCTTCGTAAAATTTAAAATGGAAGCATTTGACATTAAAATATTAGGTGGGTTTTCCTCTAATTGTGTAAAACTAAAACTTTAAATTAATATTTGAAACTTTAAATTAATATTTTGATGTTAGATGCTTCCAATTTAAAATTGAAGCTTTTGACATCATAATATTAGGTGGTCTTTCCTCTGATTAAGCAATATTGAAAGTTTAAATTGTTATTTCAAATGAGCTTTGATGTTCGTGAAATTTAAAATGGAAGCATTTGACATGAAAATATTACGTGGGTTTACCTTTGATTGTGCAAAATTGAAACTTTTTTGTGACACGTTTTACTTCTGGGAGAAAAATTGAATGTTTAAATTAATATTTCAAATGAGCTCCGATCTTCCTAAAACTTAAAATGGAAGCATTTGACATCAAAATATTAGGTTGGTTTTCCTCTGATTGAGAGAATTGAAACTTTAAATTAATATTTCAAATGAGCTCTGATCTTCATGAAATTTAAATTGGAAGCATTTGACACCAAAAGATTAGATGGGTTTTTCGCTGATTGTGTAAAATTGGAACTTGAAATTAATATTTCAAATGAGCTCGGATCTCTGTTTAATTTACAATAGAAGCATTTGACATCAAAATATTAGGTGGGTTTTCCTTTGATTGTGTTAAACTAAAACTTTAATTTAATATTTGAAACTTTAAATTAATATTTTGATGTCAGATGCTTCCAATTTAAATTAGAAGCATTTGACATCAATATATTAGGTGGGTTTTCCTCTAATTGAGGAAAATTGAAAGTTTAAATTAATATTTCAAACGCACTCTGATGTTTGTGAAATTTAAAATAGAAGCATTTGACATCAAAATATAAGGTGGGTTTACCTGTGATTGTGCAAAATTGAAACTTTTTTGTCACACGTTTTACGTCCGAGAGCAAAATTGAATGTTTAAATTAATATTTCAAATGAGCTCCGATCTTAGTGAAATTTAAAATGGAAGCATTTGACATCAAAATATTAGGTGGGTTTTCCTCTGATTGAGAGAGTTGAAAATTTAAATTAATATTTCAAATGAGCTCTGATATTCGTGAAATTTAAATTGGAAGCATTTGACATCAAAATATCCGGTGGGTTTTCCACTAATTGTGTAAATTTGAAAATTAAAATTAATATTTCAAATGAGCTTGGATCTTTGTGAAATTTAAAATAGAAGAATTTAACATCAAAAAATTAGGTGGGTTTTCGTCGGATTGAGAAAAATTGAAAATTTAAATTAATATTTCAAAGGAGATCTGATCTTCATGAAATTTAAAATGAAAGCATTTAACAATAAAATCTTAGGTGGGGTTTCCTCTGATTGTGTAAAACTGAAACTTTAAATTAATATTTCAATGTCAGATGCTTCCAATTTAAAATAGAAGCATTTGACATCAAAATATTAGGTGGGTTTTCCTCTGATTGAGCAAAATTGAAAGTTTAAATTAATATTTCAAACGAGCTCTGATGTTCATGAAATTTAAAATAGAAGCATTTGACATCAAAATATTCAATGGGTTTACCTCTGATTGTACAAAATTGAAACTCTTTTGTGACGGGTTTTACATTCGGGAGAAAAATTGAATGTTTAAATTAATATTTCAAAAGAGCTCTGATCTTTGTGAAATTTAAAATGGAAGCATTTGACATTAAAACATTAGGTGGGTTTTCCTTTGATTGAGACAATTGAAACTTTAAATTAATATTTAAAATGAGCTTCGATCTTTGTGAAATTTAAATTGGAAGCATTTGACACCAAAATATTAGGTGGGTTTTCCACTGATTATGTAAAATTGAAACTTGAAATTAATATTTCAAATGAGCTTGGAACTCTGTGAAATTTAAAATAGAAGCATTTGATATCAAAATATTTGGTGGGTTTTCCTCCAATTGAGCAAAATTGAAAGTTGAAATTAATATTTCAAACGAGATCTGATCTTTGTGAAATTTAAAATTGAAGCATTTGACATTAAAATATTAGGTGGGTTTTCCTTTGATTGTGTAAAACTGAAACTTTAAATTACTATTTTTGACATCAAAATATTAGGTGAGTTTTCCTCTGATTGAGAAAAATTGAAAGTTTAAATCAATATTTCAAATGAGCTCCGATGTTCATGAAATTTAATATGGAAGCATTTGACATCAAAATATTAGGTGGGTTTACCTCCGATTGTGAAAAATTGAAACTTTTTTGTGACATGTTTTACGTCCGACAGCAAAATTGAATGTTTAAATTAATATTTCAAATGAGCTCCGATTTTCATAAAATTTAAAAAGGAAGCATTTGACATCAATATATTAGGTGGGTTTTCCTCTGAATAAGAGAAATGAAACTTTAAATTAATATTTCAAAGGAGCTCTGATCTTTCTGAAATTTAAATTGGAAGCATTTGACATCAAAATATTAGGTGGGTTTCCACTGATTGTGTAAAATTGAAATGTGAAATTAATATTTCAAACGAGTTCAGAACTCCATAAAATTTAGAACAAAAGCATTTGACATCAAAATATTAGGTGGGTTTTTCTCTAATTGAGAAAAATTGAAACTTTAAATTAATATTTCAAACGAGATCTGATCTTCATGAAATTTAAAATGGAAGCATTTGACAATAAAATATTAGGTGGGTTTTCCTCTGATTGTGTAAAACTAAAACTTTAAATTAATATTTGAATATGTTAGATGCTTCAAATTTAATATGGAAGCATTTGACATCAAAATATTAGGTGGGTTTACCTCTGATTGTGAAAAATTTAAACTTTTTTGTGACACATTTTATGTCTAGGAAAAAAATTGAATGTTTAAATTAATATTTCAAATGAACTCCGATCTTTGTGAAATTTAAAATGGAAGCAATTGACATCAAAATATTATGTGGGTTTTGCTCTGATTGAGAAAATTGAAACTTTAAATTAATATTTCAAACTTGCTTTGATTTTTGTGAAATTTAAATTGGAAGCATTTGACATCAAAATATTAGGTGGGATTTCTACTGATTGTGTGAAATTGTAACTTGAAATTAATATTTCAAACGAGCTTAGATCTCGGTGAAATTTAAAATAGAAGCATTTGGCATCAAAATGTTTGGTGGGTTTTCCCCTGATTGAGCAAAATTGAAACTTTAAATTAATATTTCAAACGAGATCTGATCTTCGTGAAATTTAAAATGGAAGCATTTGACATTAAAATATTAGGTGGGTTTTCCTCTAATTGTGTAAAACTAAAATTTTAAATTAATATTTGAAACTTTAAAATATATTTTGATGTGAGATGCTTCCAATTTAAAATAGAAGTATTTGACATCAATATATTAGGTGGGTTTTCCTCTGATTGAGCAAAGTTGAAAGTTTAAATTAATATTTCAAACGAGCTCCGATGTTCATGAAATTTAAAATGGAAGCATTTGACATCAAAATATTAGGTGGGTTTACCTCTAATTGTACAAAATTGAAACTTTTTTGTGACACATTTTACATCTAGGAGTAAACTTGAATGTTTAAATTAATATTTCAAATGAGCCCCGATCCTCGCAAAATTTAAAATAGAAGTATTTTGTAATACCCACCTCTTATGTTACTTTTCAGTTTATGGATGCCAAACTCTTTTAGGCATTTTGGATGTATGTGTTGATTTTTATCAGATGGTTTAGATGATATTATGTGTTACATTTCAGTAGGTTATTGATCCATTGTTAGTATGTTATATCATTGGTGTATATGTGATTTATGGTTATTATGTGATGATTATGTATATGTTAGGGTTTTATTTTGATTATGGTTTTCTAACAATACTGACCTTAGAGTTATATGCACATGGATCATTGTATTTTTTCATTACTGTTTGATGTGCTTGGTATGGTATGGGACAGAGTCGTAGTTACTTGCTTCGGCGAGATCCACATGAAAATCTAGTCTCAACCATTGCTTGCCATATGATATATACATGTATGTTTCATCTTTGTGATGATAGGATTGCAGGTACCGGGCTATGTCTTCCCTGAATTGGCAGGAGTGAGCATGCCCTATCACATTAATCTCAATGGTAAGAGAGGAGAGATAGTTTTCAGGTCCAAATCCTATCTTGAACCTAATTATCCTAGTTAGTGGAAAAGTATCTGTTTTGACTACCCTGACCGAATTCGTATAGCTGATAGGAATTCACGTATCCCTTTCCTTGAGTATGTTTGATTTCGTTTGTTTTCAGTTTTAGGTGCTTGATGTGATTATGTGGGTGTTAAATCATGTTATTTATTTAATTGAATATTTTTGAAATTAATTATTAAATGTAGGGTATTTAATTAGTTGAAAATTAAATTAAATACCTATGTTTAATTGGAAGTTTAATTAAAGTGCAATTATTGAGTATTAATATTTAATTGAATAATTAATTGAATATTAGAGTAAATGAACTTTTATGCTTAATTAAATAATTAAATATTTAGTTGCATGGATAATTGTGATGTAAATATTTAAGTTATTTAAATTAATATTTTATTAATTACATGTGCAAGATTTGGTTGAAAAAGTAATTTTCAACTCAAGAGATCTCAACTTGAATTTAGGAGTCAAAGTTGAGTTGTGCAAGTAATTAGATATTTTAATTATTAATTATTATTTTCTTTCAATTTTGGAGAGGAGTCCTTTTAGGAGTTAACTGGATGTGTTGGCATTAGGGTTTTCTTGATTAGGGGAAATGGATCCTCATTAGGGGGATTCTTCTCTCATTCTTTGATAATAGGTTTTTGGGAGCATTTTTGGAAGCTTTGGTGTGTGCTTGGTTTTGGAGGATAATTTTGAGAATTCTTCTTGCTTGGATTTTGGATTGTGCATTCATCAACAGTTATTGAGGTAGGGTCTTGTCCATGTCAATTCTGGTTTTCAGATCCCTGTCTTCTATGCATCCAAAAAGCTAAGAATTCTCTTGTTTGGTCATTCCTTGCTTGTTTACTTTGGGTTTGATTGATTTCAATTGGTAAATTATGTTTAGATCAATTTCATATTTTAATTTAGGCTTGCATGTTAGATCTGTGCTTATGGGCATAATGGGTATTAGGGTTTCTAATTGGAAATCATGGTTGAAATATGTAATTATGAAAGCGTAGATCCTATATTTTCATTGCTTATCATTACTTAGCATAGTCCAGTTATGTTATCCAAATTTTGTTGATTAAATCCTTATAGATCTCCTAGAAAATGAAAAATTAACCTAGACTATAGTGTAACTCTATAGTGCTTGAAAAATAAATTTCCTCTCTAAATTGATTTTGAAAATTATTGTCTTTTAAAAAAAAAATTGCTCTTTGTTTTGTAAAAAATACAGAATGAATAAAATTTACACCAGTAAATTAAAAGCAATAGAAAAGACAAAAAAAAAAGGAGTCTTTTAAATAATTCCATTTTTGGAATTTAAATTTAAAAATATATATATATATAAAATATATATATTCTGCTAAAGTTGTTTGGTTTTAAAATAAATATAAAAAAAAAATCATTTGAAAGGGCAGGTGGTGAGGGCCACCGCACCCCCCAATGACCGGCGGGCTATCCGGCTCAGTAGCCGAGACTGTCGGTACGGCAGCCGAAGCTGTCGGCACGACAGTCGGCGCCGACTGACAGACGGGCCATGCCTCCCTTTAAAGGGGGTCGGCGGGCATATGAACCGGGGTGGGGGCCACGAGACACCCCCATAATAACTATTTTTTTAAATTTTGTTTTTTTTATATGCGATTTAAATTGTATTAATTTAATTCAATGTTTAGGTTATTAAAATTGTACTTTCTTTATATTATTATTTTAAAAAAAAACATTAGTTTATTATAAACTAATTAATTTAAATTTGATTTATTTTAATTTAGATTAAATAAATTTTGTTTTAAAATGAAATTAGTTTAATTTATAGATATGTGTTGTTTAGTTAAAAACTATTTAATATAGTTTTAAATATGTATATATATATATACACACATGTATGCTAAATAAGTTTAGATCGTATTCGCATAAACAAGCACATGTGCATGTCTTTGATTTAACTATTTTAATGGAGTTAAATATTATTATTCATGAGGTATTCTTTTGAAGAGATTTTGACATAGGAAAGATTATTTAATTACATAAAAATAAAGGAATTGGTATTGAAATATTGTCATTAATGTCATTTTGATTATATTTTTGTCTCGATGTAATTATAGCTACATAGGTAATTATTCTGTAGATGTATTTATGAGTTGTGTTTATAAATAGATCTATAGGATATGTTAACGTTACCAATATGAAGTGTTTAATTATCTTTGGATAGTAATTGTAATGGATAAATGAATTTGCATGATCGAGAATCATAAATTTGTTTATTTGTACATTAACATTATATTTGATTTGATGCAATCAGAATATGAATTATTGTACGATGATGTGCTTTGGGTGCGTGTTTATATGAATTGGATATTTCTCTATGTTATCATGTTTTTGGGTATCTGTTGGGGTTAGATGGCCCTAGGACCTAAATCCAGAGGTTTTTGGATTGTGCTTTCTATATGATGTTACTATGATGTCAGTTGTGATTATATAAGTTTGTCATGGTCCTGATCTCCTAAACCCAACCCAATTCAGTTGTGATGTAATGTTTGACTGTATGAGGTTACTGTGGTTATTATTGTGATTATTCAAGAACCTATGTGCTCCTGAATGAGCAGGATGTGATTTGTGGTTATGTATATCTTCTTGTCTTGATCTTGAACCTAGATAGGTTAACTAAGTGTATAGCGGGGAAGTGGCTTGCAATGAGGGTCCAGGACCCTAAGCGGTTACTAGGTAAAACCATTGGAAAGTTACTTAATAAGTGAAAATATGATACATTAAAGGGGTTTAAAAATAATTAATAAGATGTCTGAGTCTCTACCCATGCCTTGGATGTTGTCACACGATAGGATGGGAGTTGGGATCCTTGTCTTCACGAAAGGATCACTAAGCCACATAGTGTCACTTGGAGGCCAGGGTCAAGAGGTACTACTAGGGTTACCTTTAAGGTTGGACTTATGTGATGAAACTTCCCTATATACAGCTTAGGTTATCCTACATGTGTCAGTTACTTCAGGTGTTGTTTAGTGTTCCTTGTTTGGGATTAGAGTGCTTCTAGGATCTTCCTTTGCATTGGAGTATGAGGTCATGTATACCTTGTTGTTTGTGTTCTTGTTATATACCCCATGTGATGGGCCTGTTACTATCTCCTCAGCATGGTGGGAGTGGACCTTTGGTTCCACGTGGTCGGGTGGTAGTGATTCTTATTACCATTGAGATTCCGACGGATTCTTCTTCATGCCTGGATGTTCCTTGTTGTAGTTTCATCTTCATAGTCTTTTGGAGACTTGCTCAGTTATTTGAGTTGTGTATTTGTACCATATGATTATATTGGTTATCATCCTTTGGTGGATGCATTGTATTATTACATACCTTGTGACTTGTGCAGTGGATGTTGAATAGGTAGTATACTTTATGGTATCAGTTGTATATGTAATCATTATTATGAGATGTATGTTATTGGTTTTAGATTATGTAACCTTTATGTCAGTTCTTATATTTGTATTCATAGATTAGTTTGTTTAAGTAATTCTACATCAAGGAACCCTCGAGGAATGTTAATCATGTATCAGTTGTATTTCATGTATGTCATGTACTTTATTGTGTTGCTTCTGCATTGTTATTAATATTGTTTGTAAACATCTAAAAAAAAAATTATTCCGTGAACTTAGTGTCATGTTTAGGTTAAGTTCTCCTGGGTTCCCTGGCGGGCCATTACATATTTGACATCAAAATATTAGGTGGGTTTTCCTCTGATTGAGAGAATTGAAACTTTAAATTAATATTTCAAACAAGCTCTGATCTTTGTGAAATTTAAACTGGAAGCATTTGACATCAAAATATTAGGTTGGTTTTCGACTGATTGTGTAAAATTAAAACTTGAATTTAATATTTCAAACAAGCTCGGATCTTCAGGAAATTTAAAATAGAAGCATTTGACATCAAAATATTAGGTGGGTTTTCCTCTGATTGAGCAAAATTGAAACTTTAAATTAATATTTCAAATGAGATCCGATCTTCGTGAAATTTCAAATGGAAGCATTTGACATTAAAATATTGGGCGGGTTTTCCTCTGATTATGTAAAACTGAAACTTTAAATTAATATTTGAAACTTTAAATTAATATCTTGATGTCAGATGCTTCCAATTTAAAATAGAAGCATTTGAAATAAAAATATTAGGTGGGTTTTCCTCTGATTGAGTAAAATTGAAAGTTTAAATCAATATTTCAAACGAGCTCCAATGTTTGTGAAATTTAAAATGGAATAATTTGACATCAAAATATGAGGTGGGTTTACCTTAGATTGTGCAAAATTAAAACTTTTTTGTGACACATTTTACATTCGGGAGCAAAATTGAATGTTTAAATTAATATTTCAAATGAGCTCTGATCTTCATGCAATTTAAAACGGAAGCATTTGACATCAAAATATTAAGTGGGTTTTCCTTTGATTGAGAAAATTGAATATTTAAATTAATATTTCAAATGAGCTTCGATCTTTGTGAAATTTAAATTGGAAGCATTTAAAATCAAAATTTTAGATGGGTTTTCCACTGATTCTGTAATATTAAAACTTGAAATTAATATTTCAAACAAGCTCAGATCTCTATGAAATTTAAAATAGAAGCATTTGACATAAAAATAGTAGGTGGGTTTACTTTTGATTGAGAAAAATTGAAACTTTAAATCAATAGTTAGAATGAGGTCCAATCTTCGTGAAATTTAAAATGGAAGCATTTGACATTAAAATATTAGGTGGGTTTTCCTCTGATTGTGTAAAGATGAAATTTAAATGAATATTTGAAACTTTAAATTAATATTTTGATGTCAAATGCTTCCAATTTAAAATATAGGCATTTGACATCAAAATATTAGGTGGGTTTTCCTCTGATTAAGCAAAATAGAAAGTTTAAATTAATATTTCAAACGAGCTTCGATCTTCATAAAATTTAAAATGGAAGCATTTGACATCAAAATATTAGGTGGGATTACCTCTGATTATGCAAAATTGAAACTTTTTTGTGACACATTTTACGTCCGGTAGCAAATTTTAAACTTTAAATTAATATTTCAAATGAGCTCCGATCTTTGTGAAATTTAAAATAGAAGCATTTGTAATCAAAATATTAGGTGGGTTTTCCTCTGATTGAGAAAATTGAAACTTTAAATTAATATTTCAAACAAGCTCTGATCTTTGTGAAATTTAAATTGGAAGAATTTGACATCAAAATATTAGGTGGGTTTTCCACTAATTATGTAAAATTGAAACTTGAAATTAATATTTCAAACAAGCTCGGATCTAAGTGAAATTTAATATATAAGTATTTGACATCAAAATATTAGGTGGGTTTTCCTCTGATTAAGAAAAATTGAAACTTTAAATTAATATATCAAACGAGATCCGATCTTTGAGAAATTAAAAATGGAAGCATTTGACATTAAAATATTAGGTGGGTTCTCCTCTGATTGAGTAAAACTGATACTTTAAATTAATATTTGAAACTTTTAATTAATATTTTGATGTAAAATGCTTCCAATTTAAAATACAAGTATTTGACATCAAAATATTAGGTGGGTTTTCCACTGATTGAGCAAAATTGAAAGTTTAAATCAATATTTCAAACAAGCTTCGATGGTTGTGAAATTTAAAATGGAAGCATTTGACATCAAAATATTAGGTGGGTTTACCTCTGATTATGCAAAATTGAAACTTTTTTGTGACACATTTTGCGTCAGAGAGCAAAATTAAATGTTTAAATTAATATTTCAAATGAGATCTGATTTTCATGAAATTTAAAAAGGAGCATTTGAGATCAAAATATTAGGTGGGTTTTCCTCTGATTGAGAGAATTTAAACTTTAAATTAATATTTCAAACGAGCTTCGATCTTCGTGAAATTTAAAACTGAAACTTTAAATTAATGTTTTGATTTCAAATGCTTCCAATTTAAAATAGAAGCATTTGACATCAAAATATTAGGTGGGTTTTCCTCTGATTGAGCAAAATTGAAAGTTTATATTAATATTTTAAATGAGCTCCGATGTTGGTGAAATTTAAAATGGAAGCATTTGACATCAAAATATTAGGTGGGTTTACCTCTGATGTGCAAAATTGAAATATTTTTACGACACGTTTTACGTCCAGGAGCAAAATTGAGTGTTTAAATTAATAATTCAAATGAGCTCCGATCTTCGTGAAATTTAAAATGGAAGCATTTGACACCAAAATATTAGGTGGGTTTTCCTCTGATTGAGCAAAATTGAAACTTTAAATTAATATTTCAAACAAGATCTGATCTTCATGAAATTTAAAATGGAAGCATTTGACATTAAAATATTAGGTGGGGTTTCCTCTAAATTTGTAAAACTAAAACTTTAAATGAATATCTGAAACTTTAAATTAACATTTTGATGTCAAATGCTTCCAATATAAAATAGAAGCATTTGACATCAAAATATTAGGTGGGTTTTCCTTTGATTGAGAAAATTGAAACTTTAAATTAATATTTCAAATGAGCTCTGATCTTTGTAAAATTTAAATTGGAAGCATCTAACATCAAAATATTTAGTGGGTTTTCCACTGATTGTGTAAAATTAAAACTTGAAATTAATATTTCAAATGAGCTCAGATCTCTGTGAAATTTAAAATAGAAGCATTTGACATCAAAATATTAAGTGGGTTTCCCTCTGATTGAGCGAAATTGAAACTTTAAATTAATATTTCAAACGAGATCTGATCTTTGTGAATTTTAAAATGGAAGCATTTGACATTAAAATATTAGGTGGGCTTTCCTCTAATTGTGTAAAACTAAAATTTTAAATTAATATTTGAAACTTTAAATTAATATTTTGAAGTCAAATGCTTCCAATTTAAAATAGAAGCATTTGACATCAAAATATTAGCTAGGTTTTCCTCTGATTGAGCAAAATTGTAAGTTTAAATTAATATTTCAAATGAGCTCTGATGTTCATGAAATTTAATATGGAAGCACTTGACATAAAAAATTTAGGTGGGTTTACCTCTGATTGTGCAAAATTGAAACTTTTTGTGACATGTTTTACGTCCAGGAGTAAAATTGAATGTTTAAATTAATATTTCAAATGAGCTCCTATATTCGTGAAATTTAAAATGGAAGAATTTGACATCAAAGTATTAGGTGGGTTTTCCTCTGATTGAGAAAAATAAAACTTTAAATTAATATTTCAAATGAGCTCCGATCTTCATGAAATTTAAATTGGAAGCATTTGACATCAAAATATTAGTTGGGTTTTCCACTGATTGTGTAAAATTAAAACTTGAAATTAATATTTCAAACGATCTCGAATCTCCATGAAATTTAAAATAGAAGAATTTGACATCAAAATATTAGGTGGGTTTTCCTCTGATTGAGCAAAATTGAAAATTTAAATCAATATTTCAAACAATATCTGATCTTCGTAAAATTTAAAATGCAAGCATTTGACATTAAAATATTACGTGGGTTTTCCTCTGATTTTGTAAAGTTGAAACTTTAAATGAATATTTGAAACTTTAAATTAATATTTTGATGTCAAATGCTTCCAATTTAAAATAAAATCATTTGACATCAAAATATTAGGTGGGTTTACCTCTGATTGTGCAAAATTGAAACTTTTTGTGACACATTTTACGTTCGAGAGCAAAATTTAATGTTTAAATTAATATTTCAAATGAGCTCCAATCTTCGTGAAATTTAAATTGGAAGCATTTGACATCAAAATATTAGGTGGGTTTTCCTCTGATTGAGAAAATTGAAAATTTAAATTGATATTTCAAACGAGCTCTAATCTTCATGAAATTTAAATTCAAAGTTTTTGACATCAAAATATTAGGTGGGTTTTCCACTGATTGTGTAAAATTGAAACTAGAAATTAATATTTTAAACAAGCTCGGATCTGTGTGAAATTTAAATAGAAGCATTTGACATCCAAATATTAAGTGGGTTTTCCTCTGATTGAGCAAAATTGAAACTTCAAATTAATATTTCAAACGAGATCCATTCTTCATGACATTTAAAATGGAAGCATTTAACATTAAAATATTTGTTGGGTTTTCCTCTGATTGTGTAAAACTGAAACTTTAAATTAATACTTCAAACATTAAATTAATATTTTGATGTCAAATGCTTCCTATTTGAAATAGAAACATTTGACATAAAAATATTAGGTGGGTTTTTCGCTGATTGAGCAAAATTAAAAGTTTCAAATAATATTACAAACAAGCTCTGATGTTCCTGAAATTAAAAATGGAAGCATTTGACATTGAAATACTAGGTGGGTTTACCTCTGATTGTGCAAAATTGAAACTTTTTTGTGACACATTTTACGTCCTGGAGCAGAACTGAATGTTACAATTAATATTTCAAATGAGCTCCGATCTTCGTGAAATTTAAAATGCATGCATTTGACATCAAAATATTAGGTGGGTTTTCCTCTGATTGAGAAAATTGAAATATTAAACTAATATTTCAAATGACCTTTGATCTTTGTGAAATTTAAATTGGAAGCATTCTACACTAAAATATTAGGTGGGTTTTCCTCTGATTGAGCAAAATTGAAACTTCAAATTAATATTTCAAACAAGATCTGATCTTCATGAAATTTAAAATGGAAGCATTTGACATTAAAATATAAGGTGAGTTTTCCTCTGATTGTGTAAAACTAAAACTTTAAATTAATATTTGAATCTTTAAATTAATATTTTGATGTCAAATGCTACCAATTTAAAATAGGAGCATTTGACATCAAAATATTAGGTGGGTTTTTCTCTGATTGAGCAAAATTGAAAGTTTAAACTAAAATTTCAAATGAGCTCCGATGTTCATGAAATTTAAAATGGAAGCATTTGACATCAAAATATTAGGTGGGTTTACCTCTAATTGTGCAAAATTGAAACTTTTTTGTGACACATTTTACATCCGGGAGCAAAATTGAATATTTAAATTAATATTTCAAATGAGCTCCGATCTTCGTGAAATTTAAAATGGAAGCATTTGACATCAAAATATTAGGTGGGTTTTCCTCTGATTGAGAAAATTGAATGTTTAAATTAATATTTCAAATGAGCTTCCATCTTCGTGAAATTTAAATTGGAAGCATTTAAAATCAAAATTTTAGATGGGTTTTCCACTGATTCTGTAAAATTGAAACTTGAAATTAATATTTCAAACAAGCTCGGATCTCTGTGAAATTTAAAATAGAAGCATTTGACATAAAAATAGTAGGTGGGTTTTCCTCAGATTGTGTAAAGATGAACTTTAAATGAATATTTGAAACTTTAAATTAATATTTTGATGTCAAATGCTTCCAATTTAAAATAGAAGCATTTGACATAAAAATATTAGGTAGGTTTTCCTCTGATTAAGAAAAATTGAAATTTTAAATTAATATTTCAAACAAGCTCCGATCTTCATAAAATTTAATATGGAAGCATTTGAAATCAAAATATTAGGTGGGTTTACATCTGATTATGCAAAATTGAAACTTTTTTGTGACACATTTTATGTCTGGTAGTGAATTTTAAACTTTAAATTAATATTTCAAATGAGCTCCGATCTTCATGAAATTTAAAATAGAAGCATTTGACATCAAAATATTAGGTGGGTTTTCCTCTGATTGAGAAAATTGAAACTTTAAATTAATATTTTAAACAAGCTCCGATCTTTGTGAAATTTAAATTAGAAGCATTTGACATCAAAATATTAGGTGGGTTTCCCACTGATTGTGTAAAATTGAACCTTGAAATTAATATTTCAAACGAGCTCAGATCTAAGTGAAATTTAATATATAAGCATTTGACATAAAAATATTAGGTGGGTTTTTCCTCAGACTAAGAAAAATTGAAACTTTAAATTAACATATCAAACAAGATCTGATCTTTGAGAAATTAAAAATGGAAGCATTTAACATTAAAATATTAGGTGGGTTGTCCTCTGATTGAGTAAAACTGATACTTTAAATTAATATTTGAAACTTTTAATAAATATTTTGATGTCAAATGCTTCCAATTTAAAATACAAGAATTTGACATCAAAATATTAGGTGGGTTTTCCTCTGATTGAGAAAATTAAAACTTTAAATTAATATTTCAAACGAGCTCCGATCTTCATAAAATTTAAATTGGAAGCATTTGACATCAAAATATTAGGTGGGTTTTCCACTGATTGTGTAAAATTGAAACTTGAAATTAATATTTCAAACAAGCTTGGATCTCCATGAAATTTAATATAGAAGCATTTGACATCAAAATATTAGGTGGGTTTTCCTCTGATTAAGAAAAATTGAAACTTTAAATTAATATATCAAACGAGATCTGATCTTTGAGAAATTAAAAATGGAAGCATTTGACATTAAAATATTAGGTGGGTTTTCCTCTGATTGAGTAAAACTGATAATTTTAATTAATATTTGATACTTTTAATTAATATTTTGATGTCAAATGCTTCTAATTTAAAATACAAGCATTTGACATCATAATATTAGGTGGGTTTTCCTTTGATTGAGAAAATTGAATGTTTAAATTAATATTTCAAATGAGCTCCGATCTTCATGAAATTTAAAATGAAAGCATTTGACATCAAAATATTAGGTGGGTTTTCCTCTGATTGAGAAAATTGAAACTTTAAATTAATATTTCAAAGGAGCTTCGATGTTCATGAAATTTAAATTGGAAGCATTTGACATCAAAATATTAGGTGGGTTTTCCAGTAATTGTGTAAAATTGAATCTTGAAATTAATATTTCAAATGAGCTCAGATCTCCATAAAATTTAAAATAGAAGCATTTGACATCAAAATATTAGGTGGGTTTTCCTCTGATTGAGAAAAATTGAAATTTAAATTAATATTTCAAATGAGCTCTGATGTTCATGAAATTTAAAATGGAAGCATTTGACATCAAAATATTAGGTGCATTTACCTCTGATTGTGCAAAATTGATACTTCTTTGTGACACATTTTACGTCCGGGAGCAAAATTGAATGTTTAAATTAATATTTCAAATGAGCTCCGATCTTCATGAAATTTAAAATGGAAGCATTTGACATCAAAATATTAGGTGGGTTTTCCTCTGATTGAGCAAAATTGAAACTTTAAATTAATATTTCAAACGAGCTCTGATCTTCGTGAAATTTAAATTAATATTTCAAACAAGATCCAATCTTTGAGAAATTTAAAATGGAAGCATTTGACATTAAAATATTAGGTGGGTTTTCCTCTGATTATGTAAAACTGAAACTTTAAATTAATATTTGAAACTTTAAATTAATATTTTGATGTCAAATGCTTCCAATTTAAATAGAAACATTTGACATCAAAATATTAGGTGGGTTTTCCTTTGATTGAGAAAAATTGAAAGTTTAAATTAATATTTCAAATGAGCTCAGATGTTCATGAAATTTAAAATGGAATCATTTGACATCAAAATATTAGGTGGGTTTACCACTGATTTTGCAAAATTGAAACTTTTTTTTGAGATGTTTTACCTCCGGGAGCAAAATTGAATGTTTAAATTAATATTTCAAGTGAGCTCAAATCTTTGTAAAATTTAAAATGGAAGCATTGACATCAAAATATTAGTTGGGTTTTCCTCTAAATCAGAAAAATTGAAAATTTAAATTAATATTTCAAACGAGCTTTGATCTTCGTGAAATTTAAACTGGAAGCATTTGACATTAAAATATTAGGTGGGTTTTCCACTGATTGTATAAAATTGAAACTTGAAATTAATATTTCAAACAAGCTCAGATCTCTGTGAAATTTAATAGAGAAGCATTTGACATCAAAATATTAGGTGGGTTTTCCCCTGATTGAGCAAAATTGAAACTTTAATTAATATTTTGAACGAGATTCGATCTTTGAGAAATTTAAAATGGAAGCATTTGATATTAAAATATTAGGTGGGTTTTCCTCTGATTGTATAAAAATGGAGCTTTAAATTAATATTTTTATGTCAAATTCTTCCAATTTAAAATAGAAGAATTTGACATCAAAATAGTAGGTGGGTTTTCCTCTGATTGAGCAAAATTGAAAGTTTAAATTAATATTTCAAACGAGCTCTGAAGTTCATGAAATTTAAAATAGAAGCATTTGACATCAAAATATTAGGTGGGTTTATCTCTGATTGTGCAAAATTGAAACTTTTTTGTGACACATTTTACGTCTGGGAGCAAAATTGAAAGTTTAAATTAATATTTCAAATGAGCTCAAATCTTCATGAAATTTAAAATGGAAGCATTTGACATCAAAATATTAGGTGGGTTTTCCTCTTATTGAGAAAATTGGAACTTTAAATTAATATTTTAAACAAGCTTCAATCTTCGTGAAATTTAAATTGGAAGCATTTTACATGAAAATAATACGTGGGTTTTCAACTGATTGTGTAAAATTGAAACTTGAAATTAATTTTTCAAATGAGCTCGGATCTCTATTAACTTTAAAATAGAAGCATTTAACATCAAAATATTAGGTGGGTTTTACTCTGATTAAGAAAAATTTAAAATTTAAATTAATATTTCAAACGAGATCTGATCTTCGTGAAATTTAAAATGAAAATATTTGACATCAAAATATTAGGTGGGTTTACCTCTGATTGTGCAAAATTGAAAGTTATTTGTGACAAGTTTTACGTCTAGGAGCAAAATTGAAACATTAAATTAATATTTCAAATGAGCTCCGATTTTCGTGAAATTTAAATTAGAAGCATTTGACATCAAAATATTAGGTGGGTTTTCCACTGATTGTGTAAAATTGAAACTTAAAATTAATATTTCAAACCAGCTCGGATCTCTGTGAAATTTAAAATAGAAGCATTTGACATCAAAATATTAGGTTGGTTTTCCTCTGATTGAGCAAAATTGAAACTTTTAATTAATATCTCAAACGAGAACCGATCTTTGAGAAATTTAAAATGGAAACATTTGAGATTAAAATATTACGTGGGTTTTCCTCTGATTGTGTAAAAATGAAACTTTAAATTAATATTTTGATGTCAAATGCTTCCAATTTAAAATAGAAGCATTTGACATCAAAATATTAGCCAGGTTTTCCTCTGATTGAGAAAAATTGAAAGTTTAAATTAATATATCAAACGAGCTCCGATGTTCATGAGATTTAAAATGGAAGCATTTGACATCAAAATATTATGTGGGTTTTTCTCTGATTGAGCAAAATTGAAACTTTAAATTAATATTTCAAATGAGCTCTTATGTTTGTAAAATTTAAATTGGAAGCATTAGACATAAAAATATTAGGTGGGTTTTCCACTGATTGTGTAAAATTAAAACTTGAAATTAATATTTCAAACGAGCTCAGATCTTCATGAAATTTAAAATAGAAGCATTTGACATAAAAATATTAGGTTGGTTTTCCTCTGATTGAGCAAAATTGAAACTTTAAATTAATATTTAAAATGAGATCTGATCTTCATGAATCTTAAAATGGAAGCATTTGAGATTAAAATATTAGGCAGGTTTTCCTCTGATTTTGTAAAACAAAAACTTTAAATTAATATTTTGATGTCAAATGCTTCCAATTTAAAATAGAAGCATTTGACATCAAAATATTTCAAATGAGCTTCGATCTTCATGACACGTTTTACGTCCGAGAGAAAAATTGAATGTTTAAATTAATATTTCAAATGAGCTTTGATCTTCATGAAATTTAAAATGGAAGCATTTGACATCAAAATATTAGGTGGGTTTTCCTCTAATTGAGAACATTGAAACTTCAAATTAATATTTCAAATGAGCTCCGATCTTCATAAAATTTAAATTTTAAGCATTCAACATCAAAATATTAGGTGGGTTTTCCACTGATTGTGTAAAATTTAAACTTGAAATTAATATTTCAAACGAGCTCAGATCTCATTAAAATTTAAAATAGAAGCATTTGACATCAAAATATTAGGTGGGGTTTCCTCTGATTAAGCAAAATTGAAACTTTAAATTAATATTTCAAACGAGATCCGATCTTCATAAAATTTAAAATGGAAGCATTTGACATTAAAATATTAGGTGGGTTTTCCTCTGATTGTGTAAAATTGAAACTTTAAATTAATATTTGTAATTTTAAATTAATATTTTGATGTCAAATGCTTCCAATTTAAAATAGAAGCATTTGACATCAAAATATTAGGTGGGCTTTCCTCTGATTAAGCAAAATTGAAAGTTTAAATTAATATTTCAAACGAGCTTCGATGTTCATGAAATTTAAAATGGAAGCATTTGACAATAAAATATTAGGTGGGTTTACCTCTGATTGTGCAAAATTAAAACTTTTTTGTGACATGTTTTACATCTAGGAGCAAAATTGAATGTTTAAATTAATATTTCAAATGAGCTCAGATCTTTGTGTAATTTAAAATGGAAGCATTTGACATCAAAATATTAGGTGGGTTTTCGTCTGATTGAGAAAAATTGAAACTTTAAATTAATATTTCAAACGAGCTCCGATCTTCATGAAATTTAAATTGGAACCATTTGACATAAAAATATTAGGTGGATTTTCCACTAATTATGTAAAATTGAAACTTGAAATTAATATTTTCAACATGCTCAGATCTCCGTGAAATTTAAAATTGAAGCATTTGACATCAAAATATTATGTGGGTTTTCCTGTGATTGAGAAAAATTGAAACTTTAAATTAATATTTCATACGAGATCCGATCTTCTTGAAATTCAAAATAGAAGAATTTGACATTAAAATATTAGGTGGGTTTTCCTCTGATTGTGTAAAACGTAAACTTTAAATGAACATTTGAAACTTTAAATTAATATTTTGATGTCAAATGCTTCCAATTTAAAATAGAAGCATTTGACATCAAAATATTAGGTGGGTTTTCCTCTAATTGAGAAAAATTGAAAGTTTAAATTATTATTTGAAACGTGCTCTGATTTTTGTAAAATTTAAAATGGAAGCATTTGACATCAAAATATTAGGTGGGTTTACCTATTATTGTGCAAAATTGAAACTTTTTTATGACACATTTTATGTCCGGGAGCAAAATTGAAACTTTAAATTAATATTCTAAACGAGCTCAGATCTTCATGTAATTTAAAATGGAAGCATTTGACATAAAAATATTAGGTGGATTTTCCTCTGATTAAGAAAAATTGATTATTTAATTTAATATTTCAAATGATCTCCAATCTTCATTAAATTTAAATAGGAAGCATTTGACATCAAAATATTAGGTGGGTTTTCCACTAATTGTGTAAAATTGAAACTTGAAATTAATATTTCAAACAAGCTCAGATCTCTATGAAATTTGAAATAGAAGCATTTGACATCAAAATATTAGGTGGGTTCTCCTCTGATTGAGCAAAATTGAAACTTTAAATTAATATTTCAAATGACATCCCATCTTTGTGAAATTTAAAATGGAAGCATTTGACATTAAAATGCTAGGTGGGTTTTCCTCTTATTGTGTAAAAGTGAAACTTTAAATTAGTATTTGAAACTTTAAATTAATATTTTGATGTCAAATGCTTCCAATTTAAAATAGAAGCATTTGACATCAAAATATTAGGTGGGTTTTCCGCTGATTGAGAAAAATTGAAAGTTTAAATTAATATTTCAAACGAGCTCCAATGTTCATGAAATTTAAAATGGAAGCATTTGACATCAGAATATTAGGTGTGTTAACCTCTGATTGTGCAAAATTGAAACTTTTTTGTTACACATTTTACGTCCTAGAGAAAAATTGAATGTTTAAATTAATATTTCAAATGAGCTTCGATCTTCATGAAATTTAAAATGGAAGCATCTGACATCAATTTATTATGTGGTTCTTCCTCTGATTGAGAAAATTAAAACTTTAAATTAATATTTCAAATGAGCTCCGATCTTCATGAAATTAAAATTGGAAGTATTTGACATCAAAATATTAGGTTGGTTTTCCACTGATTGTGTAAAATTGAAACTTGAAATTAATATTTCAAATGAGCTCGGATCTCTGTGAAATTTAAAATAGAAGCATTTCACAACAAAATATTAGCTGGGTTTTCCTCTGATTGAGCAAAATTGAAACTTTAAATTAATATTTCAAATGAGATCCAATCTTTGAGAAATTTAAAATGGAAGCATTTGACATTAAAATATTAGGTGGGTTTTCCTCTTATTGTGTAAAACTAAAATTTTAAATTAATATTTGAAATTTTAAATTAATATTTTGATGTCAAATGCTTCCAATTTAAAATAGAAGTATTTGACATCAAAATATTAGGTGGGTTTTCCTCTGATTGAGCAAAATTGAATGTTGAAATTAATATTTCAATCAAGCTCTGATGTTCATGAAATTTATAATGGAAGCATCTGACATCAAAATATTAGGTGGGTTTACTTCTGATTGTGCAAAATTGAAACTTTTTTGTGACGCGTTTTACGTCCGAGGGCAAAATTGAAGCTTTAAATTAATATTTCAAACGAGCTCAAATCTTCATGAAATCTAAAATGGAAGCATTTGACATGAAAATTTTAGGTGGGTTTTCCTCTGATTGAGAAAATTGAAACTTTAAATTAATATTTGAAATGAGCTTCGATCTTTGTAAAATTTAAATAGGAGGCATTTGACATCAAAATATTAGGTGGGTTTCCACTAATTGTGTAAAATTGAAACTTGAAATTAATATTTTAAACGAGCTCGAATCTCTATGAAATTTAAAAAAGAAGCAATTGAAATCAAAATATAAGGTGGGTTTTCCTCTGATTGAGCAAAATTGAAACTTTAAATTAATATTTCAAACGAGATCCAATCTTCATAAAATTTAAAATGGAAGCATTTGACATTAAAATATTAGGTGGGTTTTCCTTTGATTGTGTATAACTAAAAATTTAAATTTATATTTGAAACTTTAAATTAATATTTTGATTTCAAATACTTCCAATTTAAAATAAAAGCATTTGACATCAAAATATTAGGTAGGTTTTCCTTTGATTGAGCAAAATTGAAAGTTTAAATTAATATTTAAAACGAGCTTCGATGTTGATGAAATTTAAAATGGAAGCATTTGACATCAAAATATTAGGTGGGTTTACCACTGATTATGCAAAATAGAAACTTTTTTGTGACACGTTTTACGACCTGGAGCAAAATTGAAATTTTAAATTAATATTTCAAACGAGCTCAAATCTTCATGAAATTTAAAATGGAAGCATTTGGTATCAAAATAGTAGGTGGTTTTTCCTTTGATTGAGAAAATTGAAACTTTAAATTAAAATTTCAAATGAGCTCTAAACTTGGTCAAATTTAAATTGGAAGCATTTGACATGAAAATATTTGGTGGGTTTTCCACTGATTGTGTAAAATTGAAACTTGAAATTAATATTTCAAATGAGCTCAAATCTCTGTGAAAATTAAAATAGAAGCATTTGAAATCAAAATATTAGGTGGGTTTCCCTTTGATTGAGAAAAATTGAAACTTTAAATTAATATTTCAAATGAGATTCGATCTTCATTAATTTTAAAATGCAAGCATTCGACATTAAAATATTAGGTGGTTTTTCCTTTGATTGTGTAAAACTAAAACTTTAAATTAATATTTGAAACTTTAAATAAATATTTTGATTCCAAATGCTTCCAATTTAAAATAAAAGCATTTGATATCAAAATATTAGGTGGGTTTTCCTCTGATTGAGCAAAATTGAAAGTTTAAATTAATATTTCAAACAAGCTCTTATGTTTGTAAAATTTAAAATGAAAGCATTTGACATCAAAATATTAGGTGGGTTTACCTCTGATTGTGCAAAATTGAAACTTTTTTGTGATACATTTTACATCCGGGAGCAAAATTGAATATTTAAATTAATATTTCAAATGGGCTCAGATCTTTGTGATATTTAAAATGGAAGCATTTGATATCAAAATATTAGGTGGGTTTTCCTCTGATTGAGAAAATTGAAACTTTAAATTAATATTTCAAACGAGCTCTGATCTTCATGAAATTTAAATTGGAAGTATTTGACATCAAAATATTAGGTGGGTTTTCCACAGATTGTGTAAAATTGAAACTTGAAATTAATATTTCAAACGAGCTCAGATCTCTGTGAAATTTAAAAAAGAAGCATTTGACATCAAAATATTAGGTGGGTTTTCCTCTGA
Organism: Thuja plicata; assembly: GCA_018584345.1. NCBI lineage: Eukaryota > Viridiplantae > Streptophyta > Pinopsida > Cupressales > Cupressaceae > Thuja > Thuja plicata. Next base: position 215,620 of record MU227455.1, on the reverse strand, counting down.
TTGAGCAAAACTGAAACTTTAAATTAATATTTCAAATGAGATACGAGCTTCGAGAAATTTTAAATAGAAGCATTTGACATTAAAATATTAGGTAGGTTTTCCTCTAATTGTGTAAAACTAAAACTTTAAATTAATATTTTTATGTCAAATGTTTCCAATTTAAAATAGAAGCATTTGACATCAAAATATTAGGTGGGTTTTCCTCTAATTGAGCAAAATTGAAAGTTTAAATTAATATTTCAAATGAGCTCCGATGTTTGTAAAATTTAAAATGGAAGCATTTGACATCTATATATTAGGTGGGTTTACCTTTGATTGTGCAAAATTAAAACTTTTTTGTGACACATTTTACGTTCAAGAGCAAAATTGAAACTTTAAATTAATATTTCAAACAAGCTCTGATCTTCGTGAAATTTAGAATGGAAGCATTTGACATCAAAATATTAGGCGGGTTTTCCTCTGGTTGAGAAAATTGAAACTTTAAATTAATATTTCAAATGAGCTTTGATCTTTGTGAAATTTAAATTCGAAGCTTTCTACATCAAAATTTTAGGTGGGTTTTTCACTGATTGTGTAAAATTGAATCTTGAAATTAATATTTCAAACTAGCTCGGTGTCATGGAAAAAACTAGGGCAAAACACACATACAAATTTTTTTTTAGAACGCAAGTGTAATCCACTGACAGGGATGTATTGGAGGTAATGTGATATCATGGTAAGGGTAGTCTTTGAATTGCAAGGTATATGCATAAGTTGAATTAGGGTCACACCACATACAAATGTAGATTTAGAGCATCAACAAGTCATACGGGTTACGTGAACAATTAGGTCTGGTTGATTTAACTCTAGTTTCAATTTTTAATCTATGTATAGTATCATGATGATAGTCTATTGTTAAGAGTCATACGTTGAATTAGATTGTCCTGGTAATCACTTTATTTCTAACCTTGGTTACAACTTATTCATTTAATTCTAGTCCCAATTCTCTTTTGACCATTAACCACTAGTTTAAAATTCAATAATAACAAAAAAACTAATCTAATCCTAAACAATTTAAATTCTCCCTTACAAATTTCTATGCAACTATAGTCCTTTAATTCTTTAATAGAGTATTAAATAAATCTCAAATAGAAACTTTAAATTGACCTCTAATCCCTTTGAACACATGACCAACATAACTCAATTTATCGTATTAAAAATAAATTAACATATGTCTATACATTTTACATAGAAACTATGTCTGACAATCAATAATTAATTACACAATTAAATAAACTTTATCTAAATGACATTACATGATTTTAATAACCAATAAGAAATTAAATCCATAACATATTAGCAATTATATATATTTCACACATAAACTAAGGTTTCAAATCTAGTAATTAAATTACACAATTTAAATAAAAATACATCTATTAAATGAGGCTACTTAATACAATAATATAAATCAGAATCAAATCTATTTAACTAACTTAATTTATCTAAATAAAATGACCACTTTTAATTATGTACTTGATGGGCAGAGTAAAATAATGTTTTAATAATAGATCAATATCTAATTAAATCTAATTATATTATTAAATCTATAAACTAGCAACTAACTACCTATTAACTATCTATAAACTAGCCTACCCACCTACCTATCAACCTATCACCTATCATCTATCACTTTCCAAATGTCACATCCTATCCCCATCCCCCATGGCCCACTTGCCAAGTTGGGGGGGGGTGTGAAAGCCCAAAAAAACTTTACCCAAGGGCTGTGAAATGTTAAAGGAGGAGAGCTTAAGAAAATCTCACACATGAAACAAGGAGGGTGGGGACCACAACAAGTCTTCCTTCCAAGTGTAGAAAATAAGGACAAGGTGGATGTCACATGGGAATTCACATGGAGAGGGGACTATGTGGCAGCAAACAAAGGAAATAGTAGCATGCGAAATCCTAGTGGTTGAGGTGGGACCCATAACCTTTTTCCCCAAGTTTATCTATGTTAAAATCCTTTTGACCAAGGGATGTACCATAATCATAATGTCAACTCATTCTGCAACGAATGGGCGGAAAGAAGTTTAATTTTTATATTTTTTTTTTGGGAAATGAATATTGTGTCAACCCAAATTTTGCATGGGAAGAAGGAAGGTAAGGGGAAGGATTCTGGTGGGGCTCACGAGGATGGATGAATAGGATTAATCCTTCCCAAATAAAGGTTATTCATTAGCATTAAGAGGGTAATTAAAAAGGATGTTTAGGGGTTAATAAAGGGGTATTAGGGAGGGGATCTTTTAGAGATCATTCTCTATGTAAGGGGAGAGAATTAAATCCCTCCCCATACATTTTCCAGAGGGATTTTTGCTCTATATTCTAGAAAATGACATAGTGGATTTGGTTGAAGTTTCTACACATTGACATTATTAAATTTTTTTTTTTTTTTTGAAGATACATGCATGATTTTGATTGTTTTATTTTTGTTTGCCAAACATTATGCAACTAGAATTTGATCACTAATATTAGGTGATTGTTTTCATTAATATATCAATTTCTATGACTTGCTATATTTAGTAAGTTAATCACTTCTTTTTAAGGGTTGGAAATGCAATGATTTTGAAGATGAGGTATTGATCTAATTAAGCTAAAATTTTAAAACTTTATAGGAAACATGCAGTGTTCTTGACTTGAAAATTTAAAATTCCATACAATAGAGGTTTCAAGATTTAACAATTCACAAGGTTTACATGCTATGAATATTATTACAAAAGGAATGAGAGCTTTTCACATTTTGCTCAACAAGCTTACAAAATAGACTTTACAACACTAAATAAAATTGATCCTCAATCACAAGGAGAAATCATGAAACTATAAAGTTTCTCTTACAACAATACCAAAATGAAGACTTCTTCCAAAACTTTTCCACATCCAACTTGATTTCAAATAAACTTGTAATAAAATATTTAGGGAACCATGGGAGCTCACCTCCTAGGCCTCAAAGAGACCACCCCTGAGCTTGGAGAACCAAGACTAAACAAGGTAGCACATTCCAATTTCACAACTAACATAGAGGCACAACAATTTACTCCCAACCAAGGTTTCACAAATGGGCTTTCAAAACCCATTGAAGTAGGGTGAAGATGGGCTTTTCCAAGGAGGAGAATTCCATTGCATTCAAATTTCTCAACAAGAGTTTTTCCCATGCCTTTCTAAGGCTAAAATTGATATTCCTTCCATATACACATTTGGTCATTTCTATACCAAAATAATATTTACAACATGGCTTTATGGAGCCAATACTCCATAAAATTATCCCTCTTCTCCAAGAGAAGAGACTCTCACTACAATGGAGAGCCCAACTAACCCCTTCACCCAAGGCCACTTCTTCCCTTCCCAAAGGGTGAGTAATACCTTAAAATTCTATGAAAAATACTTTCAAATCCAAAAGAACAAGAGATGAAACAAAACTCAAATACATCCCAACCCAACACATAACATGAACATCTACATTTAACAACACTTTACAAGATTACATAAATGAAGCCATACAAGATTTACATATTCATTCTGTTAGAATATGTAATCTTTCCTTGGTGAAATATATTATAAACCAAGGTAGTTTAGTTTAGTTTATTATGTAAGTAGGAGATTCCTATAGAATCCCTACATGAACACATGTCCTCTTGTCCATGTGTGAGGACATAATATTTATTTGTAATTTCTTTTATTCTAGATTCCTCCTTAAGAGGAAATAGCACAAGTGGCACACACATTATGAGTGTCACTCACATGAACATGGGAGTTACATTCAACTCCTTTCTTCTCATCTCTACATAAGAGATGCTTCCATTCATTCACTTGTAACACTTAGTTTTCTCATTCTCATTCTCTTGAAGTATTGTATGAGCATTTTGCTCTCATTATCTTCCTCTCTCTCTCTTAGGATTTTTGGCCCATTCTTAATAATATCATGGGGGTTTTTTTATGCTTTTCCCCCTTCAAAAAAATTGTCTCATATTGTATGGTGAATGCTTCTAGACTTGGTTATTTTATGGTATGCATTTCCTCACACTTTTCTCATTAGATTAAACAAGATCTTTTTTTCTCTTCCTTATCATTTCTTACATGGTATCAGAGTAGGTTGGTTTAATCTTTGTTTGAGTGTACAAGTGGAGGAGCTACCATATTTTGAAGCACTCCATTTGGAGACTATTGAGAGCGTATCATTTGGTTTTTAAAAATTTTGTGTTACAGGTTGTCCTTCAAAAATTTAAAAAAAAATTCCCCTCTCCTTATTCTTATAGTTTTTGATTAAAAAAAAATTTTCATCTTTTATTGTTTATATATTTTCTTAATGCATTTTTTTAATATATATAATAGTATTTATCTTAAAAAAAAATAATAATAAAATAAATAATTTAAAAAAAAAAAAATATACACATAATATTCTTTCTTACCCACCCAACGTTCCCTTTTCCCGCCCTTATCAGTTTTTTAAATTAACCCTAACCTACCCCACCCCCTAGCCTACCCCCCCCCCCACCCTA
>MU227455.1:188167-200240 GCA_018584345.1 Thuja plicata | reverse complement strand
TTTCTTTTATTCTAGATTCCTCCTTAAGAGGAAATAGCACAAGTGGAACACACATTATGAATGTGGCTCACATGCACATGGGAGTTACATTCAACTCCTTTCTTCTCATCTCTACATAAGAGATGCTTCCATTCATTCACTTGCAACACTTAGTTTTCTCATTCTTATTCTCTTTTAGCATTGTATGAGCATTTTGCTCTCATTATCTTCCTCTCTCTCTCTTAGGATTTTTGGCCCATTCTTAATAATATCACGGGGGTTTTTTTATGCTTTTTCCCCTTCAAAAACATTGTCTCATATTGTATGGTGAATTCTTCTAGACTTGGTTATTTCATGGTATGCATTTCCTCACACTTTGCTCATTAGATTAAACAAGATCTTTTTTGCTCTTCCTTATCATTTCTTACACATTCAAACAATAGCATGCAAAGCTTAAGTGAAAGAGCATTCCTCCATGGAAAGAATCCACCAACCTTGGTCCAAGAAAAATGGCAAGAATGTGGTTGAGAAGAAGCCCTTATCCTCTTTCCTTTTCTTCCTCCGAACCTAGTTGTCTCCAAAATTGGAGAGTGGTTGAACACCCACTAAGTTTCTCCAAATCCTCTAAAAAGACCCCGAGAAGTGTACTCAAGACTTATAAATTAATGAGACATGCCCTCTAGTCCTTTTTCCTTACCTCTTGTCTCCCCTCTTAATTGTGAGTTTAGTAAGGAGTGTGGGACAAGTTAAATGCATGTGGCCATCTTCATTTTCCCCACTTTTGAAAGGTAGGAATTTTGAAGAGCCATAATGGTGATCTAGGTTTACTCCATAGGTAAAATCTATCCCTAACCCAAGGTACCCTCTTAGGGCTAACTAATTTTGGCCAAAAATACACTCTAGGGTCACTTTTGACCCTTTCAAAGTACCCCTAAAGTTTAAATCCGAGTTCCAACTTGATGTGATCCCTATAAGACATCTATACGCAAATGGGATTAATATAATATCCCTTAAGGTTTGGTGATTCTTTCCAAAGCCCTAATTTGGTATGTCATCATCCACATGGACAACACAAGTGTCAAGTGACACCAAGACAAAATACACATCACATTCACAATGACATGTCCAAATAACAACATGAGTTAAAACTGTTAACACACATTTAGATTATGTTTACAACAAAGATAATATTACAATGAGGTTTCAATCCCTTATTGGATTAAACCTTGGCTTACTCAATTCACATGTGTTTAGCCCTAGTTCTCTGAATAATTCCTTGGTTCTCTTTCCTGCACACTAAACTCAAGCATCAGTAGTCCAAGATAATAAAATCACATGCAATATATATTTTCAATTTATAATTAGCAACTTCAATCAATAGCAGAATTAAATTCCTAATTACAATTTTCATAGAGAAATGTTTAAAAACATAATAATTCCATAATCATCATGACATAACATCCATGAAATAATCAAGTCTAATCATGATTTGATCTTCTCATCAATTCACTTATCTAAACATATATAATCAAAATCAACCACATGTTCTAGGTTTAATCCATATCAAAATGTAATCCACACAATAAAATCATCATCATAACATAATATCTCAAGTCTTTGTGAGGATAATCAAAAAGTGTATCAATGTATCAAAACCGAAAGTATCAAAGTGTGATCAAGCAGTAAAGTTGTGATGGGTCGGGGTGAGGCCTCACATCCTCTCCCACTAGGCATAAACTTCCTCTTAGAATTTATCAAAAAGATATGGGTACTGAGCTCTCATCTTTGCTGCATCCTCCCATGAAACCGTGACCTCATCATAACAATCCCACTGGACCCTAACCTAGTCTAGCTCTTGGCCTCGAAGTGCTAGGGTCCATTGGGCTATAATACAAATGGGCTCTAGTGCTAGCTGTCCATCCAACTCCACCTGCAAGGCATCCCAATCTATAATGTGAGACTCATCATAAATATATTTCTTTAGCACAGATACATGAAACACATTGTGGATGTGTGATAGGCTAGGTGGCAAGGCTAGATAGCAGGCAATTGGTCCTTTCCTCTCTAATATCTCAAAAGGTCCAACAAAGTGAGGTGCTAACTTAGAGCCCTTTCTAAAATGGATTGGACTCTTATGCAGCTGCACTCTCAAAAAGACCCTATCTCCAACCATATACTCATGATCAACCCGCTTCACATCTGCATACTTCTTCTGTCGATCCTGAGCCTCTCTAAGATGTTGTTTAATCAATACTACCTACTACTCCATATCCTTGACCAAATAGGGTCCAATAGATACTCTATTCTATATCCTGTCCCAACTCAAGGGAGTCCTACAAGGTCTACCATACAATGCCTGATATGGCGGAATACCTATAGAAGAATGGTGCCCATTATTATAGGTGAACTTGACCAGATGTATGTATTCCTCCCACTTGACCTGATGGTCAATCACATACATACGTAACATAGCTTCTAACACCTGATTAACCCTATTTGTCTACCCATCTATCTGAGGGTGGTAGGCTATACTAAAATTTAGTCTAGTACCCAACACTGCCTATAAATCTCTCTAAAAAGATGATGTGAACAAGGAGTCTCTATCAGAGATGATCTTACGGTGAATGCCATGAAGTCTGACAATATCCTGGAAAAAAACCTGAGCTACATCTCATGCTGTGAATATAGTACACATGGGTGAGAAGTGGGTAACCTTGGTCAACATGTCAACTATCACCAAGATAGCATCATGGCAGAGAGAAGAGATAGGGAGACCAACAATGAAGTTCATAGATATAGTATCCCACTTCCACTCGACAATCTCATGTGGCTGTAGGAGCCCACCTGGATGACTGTGCTCTGTCTTCACTCTCTAGCACTCTAGACATCTAGCAACTATGCTAGCAATCTGCAACCTCATGTCTGGCCAATGATATAACTGTCTCAGATTAGCATGCAACTTCTTGACTCCCAGATGAGCTATATAAGGTGCTCTGTGAGCCTCAAGCACAATAAACTCTCACAAGTCACCCATAGAAGGTACATAGATGAGTCCCCTATGATGTATAAGTCCCTCAGACTCTAAAGAATACTCTACAAATCTCCCCTCAAGGGGTCTCTGAGAATGGATAAGTTGACAAACCTCCACATATAATCCACCCTCTAGTGAGTGATGCAAAATGCGCTCCCTCAAATTTGTACTAGAAGTCATAGATGAGACCTCATGTCACCTCCTACTCAAGGCATCTGCAACTACATTCTCCTTCCCCTTGATGTAATGAACATCAAAATCATACTCACATAGAAACTCCATCCATCTCCTCTGCCTAGCATTAAGATTGGGTTGTGTAAAGATATACTGTAGGCTCTGGTGATCTGAATGAAGCTCAAATCGATGACCTAGAAGGAAATGCCACCATCTCACTAAGGAATGACCCACCATTGCAAGTTCTAGGTCATGAGTGGGGTAATTAAGCATGTGAGTCTTTAGCTTCCTAGACTCGAAAGCTATAAGATGATCCTCCTACATAAGGACTACTCCTAAACCATCTATTGAAGCATTAGTACATACAAAAAAAAATTTCAAAGGATCTGGCACTGCTAAAATAGGTGCATTAGTGAGGGCTCTCTTGAGCTTCTAGAAATCTCTCTCACACTTCTCTATCCATTCATACTTCTTCCCTTTTCTCTGAAGGGAGGTGATGGGATGAGCTACTCTAAAAAATCCTGCCACAAAGCGTCTGTAATAACCTGCTAAGCCCATAAAACTTCTGACCTCTGTGACACTAGTGGGTGTTGGCCAATCCATAATGGCTCCAATCTTTGATGGGTCCATAGAGATCCCATTGCCAGATATAACATGACCAAGATAATGCACCTTGGGTCTAAAGAAGGCACACTTTGACAAGTTTTCATATAACTGTTTCTCTCTCAAACACTGTAGAACCTATCTCAGATGCTCCTCATGCTCCTCTTCATTGTGAGAATATATTAGAATATCATCAAGGAACACTACCACAAATTTATCCAAGAATGTACAAAATACTCCATTCATGAGGCTCATGAACACCGCTGGAGCATTCATGAGGCCAAATGGCACTACTATGAACTCATAGTGACCATACCTTGTGCGAAAAGAAGTCTTGTGGATATCACTTTCCACAATCTATAACTAATGATATCCCAACTTCAAATCTATCTTTGAGAACACTCGAGCACCCTGCAACTGATCAAACAAATCATCAATCCTAGGAAGTGGGTATCGGTTCTTAATTGTCACTTTATTCAACTATTGATAATCAATGCACAATCTAAGTGATCCATCCTTCTTCTTCACAAAAATTACTGGTGCACCCCAAGGTGATACACTAGGTCAGATATGCCCCTTCTCCAAGAGCTCTTCTAATTGAATCTTGAGCTCATGTGTGGTCATCTTATATGGTGCTCTAGATACTGGCTTGGCTCCTGGTACAAGATCTATGTGAAAGTCAACTACCCTAGGTGGAGGCATACCAGGTAGCTCAGTAGAAAATACATCTACAAACTCTTGAAGAATAGGATAATCCTCAAGTGAAGGCTCCCCCTCTGAATCCTCCTCTTTATCACTAATGGTAATGGCAAATAACTGACATCCCTTTCGCATGCACTACGTAAGCTACATAGCGGAAATCATGTGAAGGGATACAGGTCGTTGTACCCCAAATATCATCATAGAAGTACCATGATCATCAACACACTCAACCCTCTTCTGAAAAAAATCCATCTTGGCGTTGTGGGCATATAGCCAATCCATGCAAAGGAATACATCATAAGAACCTAGAGGGGTAATGCAGAGATTAGTTATCATGATTAATTCTCCAATCTGAATTTGACAATTGGGAACTAAGGAACTAACAGACACCCTATCTTTTGAAGCTAACTCAACCTCCCATCCAACATCCCGTCTAACTGCCACTAGCCATTCTAACTGCCACCAGCCCACAATGCTCCACTACATAGGGAGATATAAAGGAGTCTTTGGCTCCTGAATCAAATAAGATAGAAATATTGATACCCTAAATCATACCCATGGCCTCTATGACCGTGGCCTGGTGCTTAGCCTGGTCGTTATCCACCACTACAAAAAATCTATGGGATCTACCCATATCTCCAAATGTAGGCTCTGAGGTAGCCCCTCTCTAACTGTTGACTGATTGTCCCTGTGGGCACTCTCTTGCTAAATGACCCATACCACCGCAAGTGTAACATGTTCCTTAGGTCTAAATCTGCACTCCCTGTGTCCTAGGCTACTGTGACCCTCCAGTCCTACTAGAACCACTGTATCCACCCCTAAAGGACTGTTGAGTCCTAGCTGGCTATGCTTGAGGGGTCTGTGTCCTCTAATCCTATCTAGGGCCCTGAGACTCCCACTGTTTGGGCTTAGTGCCCTGATAACCCTATGAATGCCTCTGTTTAGAATCCTACTAAGATCTCTGCTACTGAGACTGTTAACCCTTAAAGGATCCTACTGAGTGATTCTATTTCCCTTTCCAAGGGGGTCTCTGCTATCCTGACTACTGGGAAGAGGGATTTTGGTGCTGAGATTGATCTCAGGATTCCTGTGTAGTATAGATGTCCTTGGCTACAAGTGCCATCTCAACTGTCCCTCTGAACATGGCAGGGAATGCTAGGCATACTGTTCTCTAAAGAGACATATTAAGTCCCTTAATGAAATGGTGGATACACAATTTCTCATCCTTCATGTAATCAACATATGGAAGGAGCTCAAGAAATTGACTCTCATACTAGGCCACTATGAGGCCTCTCTATTGGAGATCATGGAACTCCTCTATCTGTCTCTGTCTGAAATGCTCAGAGAGATACCTTTTTCAAAAATGGGCCACATAAGTCTCCCAAGTGAGCATGTCAATACTCAATCCACCTATGGACACCTCCTACTCCCACCAAGTGGAGGCCTTCTCCCATAGGAGATGGACTGCAAGTTGTGCCTTTAGATTACTCCCATAAGGGCACAATCCAAAATATCATTGTAAACTCTGTAACTACGCCTCTGCTACTGACCCATTCAAGGATCCCAAAAACAAGGGTGGATGGAGTCATAATAAATCTCAGATCTCATCTCCAATATCTCTAGGGGGTCTCTCCCTAGCACATATCTCATGCTCGCATGGTAGTACAATCTGATGAATTGACACACCCTCCTGATCATCATGACCCTCAATAGACCTGGGTGGGGGACTCCTACTTCTCTCTCTACTGACTGCTCTATCATTTTTTGAAATATGTGCTTCCCTTTCTGGAATCTCCTATTGAACTATGGGTGGTAGTATTTTCTGAATTACCCCAATCAAATTCTGGAGAACATCCAAAATATCCTAGTTAGGTTTTGGTGGTGGTGGTGGAGGTTGTGGTTCCTCATGTCCTACCCCCGCATGGGGAGCTCTATGACCTCTACCTCATTAGTTATTTCTAGTGACCGCAAGCATCCTACACAATGATATAAGTTTTGAATGAGTTGAAATGTAATGAGTTAGGTTCCTAGTGTCAAAACATTGGCTCTGATACCAAAATGACATGCCCAAAATTAGGGCAAAACACACATACAATTTTTTTTTTAGAATGCAAGTGTAAATCACTAACAGAGATGTATTGGAGGTAATATGATATCATGGTAAGGGTAGTCTTTGAATTGCAAGGTATATGCATAAGTTGAATTAGGGTCACACCACATACAGATGTAGAATTAGAGCAACAACAAGTCATACGGGCTATGTGAACACTTGGGTCTGGTTGATTTAACTCTAGTTTCAAGTTTTAATCTATGTATAGTATCATGATGATAGTCTATTGTTAAGAGTCATACGCTGAATTAGATTGTCCTGGTAATCATTTTATTTCTAACCTTGGTTACAACTTATTCATTTAATTCTAGTCCTCTAATCTCAAATAGAAACTTTAAATTGACCTCTAATCCCTTTGAACATATGACCAACATAACTCAATTTATTGTATTAAAAATAAATTAACATCTGTCTATACATTTTACATAGAAACTATGTCTAACAATCAATAATTAATTACACAATTAAATACACTTTATCTAAATGACATTACATGATTTTAATAACCAATAAGAAATTAAATCCATAACATATTAGCAATTTTATATATATTTCACACATAAGCTAAGGTTTCAAATCTAGTAATTAAATTACACAATTTAAATGAAAATACATCTATTAAATAAGGCTACTTAATTCAATAACATAAATCAGAATTAAATCTATTTAACTAACTTAATCTATCTAAATAAAATGATCCATTTTAATTATGTACTTGATGGGCAGAGTAAAATAATATTTTAATAATAGATCAATATCTAATTAAATCTAATTATATTATTAAATCTATAAACTAGGAACTAACTACCTATTAACTATCTATAAACTAGCCTACCCACCTACCTATCAACATATCACCTATCACCTATCACTTTCCAAATGTCACATCCTATCCCCATCCCCCATGGCCCACTTGCCAAGTGTGGGGGGGGGGGTGTGAAAGCCCAAAAAAAATTTACCCAAGGGCTGCAAAATGTTAAAGGAGGAGAGCTTAAGAAAATCTCATGCATGAAACAAGGAGGGTGGGGACCACAACAAGTCTTCCTTCCAAGTGCAGAAAACAAGGACAAGGTGGATGTCACATGGGAATTCGCATGGAGAGGGGATTATGTGGCAGCAAACAAAGGACATAGTAGCATGCAAAATCCTAGTGGTTGAGGTGGGACCCATAACCTTTTCCCCCAAGTTTAACTATGTTAAAATCCATTTGACCAAGGGATGTACCATAATCATAATGTCAACTCATTCTGCAATGAATGGGGGGAAAGAAGTTTTATTTTTTTTATTTTTTTTGGGAAAATGAATATTGTGTCAACCCAAATTTTGCATGGGAAGAAGGAAGGTAAGGGGAAGGATTCTGGTAGGGCCCATGAGGATGGATGAATAGGATTAACCCTTCCCAAATAAAGGTTATTCATTAGCATTAAGAGGGTAATTAAAAAGGATGTTTAGGGGGGTAATAAAGGGGTATTAGGGAGGGGATCTTTTATAGAATATTCTCTATGTAAGGGGAGGGAATTAAATCCCTCCCCATACATTTTTCAGAGAGCTTTTTGCTCTATATTCTGGAAAATGACATAGTGGATTTGGTTGAAGTTTCTACACATTGACATTATTGAATTGTTTTTTTTTTTTTTTAAGATACATGCATGATTTTGATTGTTTTATTTTTGTTTGCCAAACATTATGCAACTAGAATTTGATCACTAATATTAGGTGATTGTTTTCTTTAATATATCAATTTCTATGACTTTCTATATTTAGTAAGTTAATCACTTATTTTTAAGGGTTGGAAATGCAATGATTTTGAAGATGAGGTATTGATCTAATTAAGCTAAAATTTTAGAATTTCAAAGGAAACATGTAGTGTTCTTGACTTGGAAATTTAAAATTCTATACAATAGAGGTTTCAAGATTTAACAATTCACAAGGTTTAGATGCTATGAATATTATTACAAAAGAAATGAGAGCTTTTCATATTTTTCTCAATAAACTTACAAAATAGACTTTACAACACTAAATAAAATTGATCCTCAATCACAAGGAGAAATCATGCAACTATAAAGTTGCTCTTACAACAATACCAAAATGAAGACTTCTTCCAAAACTTTTCCACATCCAACTTGATTTCAAAAAAACCTTCAATAAAACATGAAGAGAACCATGGGAGCTCAACTCCCAACCAAGGCCTCAAAGAGACCACCCCCGAGCTTGGAGAACCAAGACTAAAGAAGGTAGCACATTTTAATTTTACAACTAACATAGATGCACAACAATTTACTCCCAACCAAGGTTTCACAAATGGGCTTTCCAAACCCATTAAAGTAGGGTGAAGGTGGGATTTTCCAAGGAGGAGAATGCCATTGCATTCAAATTTCTTAACAAAATTTTTCTCCCATGCCTTTTCAAGGCTAAAATTGATATTCCTTACATATACATATTTGGTCATTTCTATACCAAAACAATATTTACAACATGGCTTCATGGAGCCCATACCCCATGAAATTATCCCTCTTCTCCAAGAGAATAGACTCTAACTACAATGAAGAGCCCAACTAACCCCTTCACTCAATGCCACTTCTTCCCTTCCCAAAAGGTGAGTAATGCCTTAAACTCCCATGAACAATACTCCCAAATATAAAAGAATAAGAGATGAAACAAAACTCAAATGCATCCTAACCCAACACATAACATCAACATCTACATTCAACAACACTTTACAAGATTACATAAATGAAGCCATGCAAGATTTACATATTCATTCAAACAATATCATGCAAAGCTAAAGTACAAGAGAATTCCTCCATGGCAAGAATCCACAAACCTTGGTCCAAGAAAAATGGCAAGAACGTGGTTGAGAAGAAGCCCTTATCCTCTTTCCCTTTCTTCCTCCAAACCTAGTTGTCTCTAAAATTGGAGAGTGGGTGAACACTCACTAAGTTTCTCAAAATCCTCTAAAAATACCCCTAGAAATGTACTCAAGACTTATCAATTAATGAGACATGCCCTCTAGTGCTTTTTCCTTACCTCTTGTCTCCCCTCTTAATTGTGAGTTTAGTAAGGAGTGTGGGACAAGTTAAATGCATGTGACCATCTTCATCTTTGCCACTTTTGAAAGGTAGGCATTTTAAAGAGCCATAATGGTGATCTAGGTTTACTCCATAGGTAAAAACTAGCCCTAACCTAAGGTACCCCCTTAGGGATAACTAATTTTGGCCAAAAATACACTCTAGGGTCACTTTTGACCCTTTCAAAGTACCCCTAAAGTTCAAATCCGAGTTCCAACTTGCTGTGATCCCTACAAGACATCTATATGCAAGTGGGATTAATATAACATCCCTTAAGGTTTTGTGATTCTTTTCCAAGCCCTAATTTGACATGTCATCGTCCACATGGACAACACAAGTGTCAAGTGACACCAAGACAAAATACACATCACATTCACAATGACATGTCCAAACAACAACATGAGTTTTAAACTGTTAACACACATTCATATTACATTTACAACAAGGATCACATTACAATGAGGTTTCAACCCCTTATTGGATTAAACCTTGGCTTACTCAATTCATATGTGTTTAGCCCTGGTTCTCCAAATAATTCCATGGTTCTCTTTCCTACACTCTAAAATTGAGCATCAGTAGTCCAAGATAATAAAATCACATGCAATATACATTTTCAATTTATAATTAGCAACTTCAATCAATAGCAGAATTAAATTCCTAATTGCAATTTTTATACAGAAATGTTTAAAACATAATAATTCCATAATCATCATGACATAACATCCATGAAATAATCAAGTCTAATCATGATTCGATCTTCTCATCAATTCATTTATCTAAACATATATAATCAAAATCAACCACATGTTCTAGGTCTAATCCATATCAAAATGTAATCCACACAATAAAATCATCATCATAATATAATATCTCGAGTCTCCGTCAGGAAAATCAAAAAGTGTATCAATGTATCAAAACCTAAAGTATCAAAGTGTGATCAAGCAGTAAAGCTATGATGGGTTGGGGTGAGGCCTCACACTCAGATCTTCATGAAATTTAAAATAGAAGCATTTGACATCAAAATATTAGGTGGGTTTTCCTCTGATTGAGCAAAATTGAAACTTTAAATTAATATTTCAAATGGGATCTGATTTTTGAGAAATTTAAAATGGAAGCATTTGACATTAAAATATTAGACACGTTTTCCCTCTAATTCTGTAAAACTGAAACTTTAAATTAATGTTTGAAACTTTAAATTAATATTTTGATGTCAAATTGTTCCAATTTAAAATAGAAGGATTTGACATCATATTAGGTGGGTTTTCCTCTGATTAAGCAAAAATGAAAGTTTAAATTAATATTTCAAACGAGCTCTAATGTTCATGAAATTTAAAATGGAAGCATTTGACATTAAAATATTAGGTGGCTATACCTCTGATTGTGCAAAATCTAAACTTTTTTGTGACACGTTTTACGTTCGGGAGAAAAATGGAATGTTTAAATTAATATTTCAAATAAGCTCCGATATTCATGTAATTTAAGATGGAAGCATTGACATAAAAATACTAGGTGGGTTTTCCTCTGATTGAGCAAAATTGAAACTTTAAATTAATATTTCAAACGAGCTCTGATCTTCGTGAAATTTAAATTGGAAGCATTTGACATGAAAATATTAGGTGGGTTTTCCACTGATTGTGTAAAATTAAAACTTGAATTAATATTTCAAATGAGCTCGGATCTCCGTGAAATTTAAAATCGAAGCATTTGACATCAAAATATTAGGTGGGTTTTCCTCCAATTGAGCAAAATTAAAACTTTAAATTAATATTTCAAACAACATCTTATCTTCAAGAAATTTAAGATGGAAGCATTTGACATTAAAATATTAGGTGGTTTTTCCTCTGATTGTGTAAAACTAAAACTTTAAATTAATATTTTGATGTCAAATGCATTCAATTTATAATAGAAGCATTTGACATCAAAATATTAGGTGGGTTTTCCTCTAATTGAGAAAAATTGAAATTTTAAATTAATATTTTAAATGAGCTTCGATGTTCATGAAATTTAAAATAGAAGCATTTGACATCAAAATATTAGGTGGGTTTACCTCTGATTGTGCAAAATTAAAACTTTTCTTGACACGTTTTACGTCTGGGAGCAAAATTGAATGTTTAAATTAATATTTCAAATGAGCTCCGATCTTTGTGAAATTTAAAATGGAAGCATTTGACATCTAAAATTTTGGTGGGTTTTCCTCTGATTGAGAAAATTGAAATTTTAAATTAATATTTCTAACATGCTCTGATCATCATGAGATTTAAATTGGAAGCATTTGACACCAAAATATTAGGTGGGTTTTCCACTGATTGTGTAAAATTGAAACTTGAAATTAATATTTCAAATGAGCTCAGATCTCCGTGAAATTTAAAATAGAAGCATTTGACATCAAAATATTAGGTGGGTTTT
>MU227455.1:162826-180036 GCA_018584345.1 Thuja plicata | reverse complement strand
AGGTGGGTTTTCCTCTGATTGAGCAAAATTGAAAGTTTAAATTAATATTTCAAACAAGCTCTGATGTTCATGAAATTTAAAATGGAAGCATTTGACATCAAAATATTAGGTGGGTTTACCTTTGATTGTGCAAAATTTAAACTTTTTTGTGACACATTTTACGTTAGGGAGCAAAATTGAATGTTTAATTTAATATTTCAAATGAGCTCCGATCTTTGTGAAATTTAAAATGGAAGCATTTGAAATCAAAATATTAGGTGGGTTTTCCTCTAATTTAGAAAATTGAAACTTTAAATTAATATTTGAAACAAGCTCAGATCTTCATTAAAGTTAAATTGGAAGTATTTGACATTAAAATATTAGGTGGGTTTTCCTCTAATTGTGTAAAACCTAAACTTTAAATTAATATTTGAAACTTTAAATTAATATTTTTATGTCAGATGCTTCCAATTTAAAATAGAAGCATTTGAAATCAAAATATTAGGTAGGTTTTCCTCTGATTGAGAGAATTGAAACTTTAAATTAATATTTCAAACGAGCTCCGATCTTCATGAAATTCAAATTGGAAGCATTTGACATCAAAATATTAGGAGGGTTTTTGACATCAAAATATTAGGTGGGTTTTCCTTTGGTTGAGCAAAATTGAAACTTTCAATTAATATTTCAAACGAGATCCGATCTTCGTGAAACTTAAAATGGAAGCATTTGACATCAAAATATTAGGTGTGTTTACCTCTGATTGTGCAAAATTGAAACTTTTCGTGACACATTTTACGTCCGGAAGCAAAATTGAATGTTTAAATTAATATTTCAAATGAGCTCCGATCTTCATGAAATTTAAAATAGAAGCATTTGAAATCAAAATATTAGGTGGGTTTTCCTATGATTGAGAAAATTGAAACTTTAATTTAATATTTCAAACAAGCTCCGATCTTTGTGAAATTTAAATTAGAAGCATTTGACATGAAAATATTAGGTGGGTTTTCCACCGATTGTGTAAAATTGAAACTTGAAATTAATATTTCAAACGAACTCGGATGTTCGTGAAATTTAAAATAGAAGCATTTCACATCAAAATATTAGGTGGGTTTTCCTCTAATTAAGTAAAATTGAAATTTTAAATTAATATTTCAAATGAGATCTGATCTTTGTGAAATTTAAAATCGAAGCATTTGACATTAAAATATTAGATGGGTTTTCATATGATTGTGTCAAACTGAAACTTTGAATTAATATTTCAAACTTTAAATCAATATATTGATGTCAAATGCTTCCAATTTAAAATAGAAGCATTTGACATCAAAATATTAGGTGGGTTTTCCTCTGATTGAGCAAAATTGAAAGTTTAAATTAATATTTCAAACAAGCTCCGATGCTTGCAAAATTTAAAATGGAAGCAATTGACATCAAAATATTAAGTGGGATTACCTCTAATTGTGCAAAATTAAAACTTTTTTGTGAAATGTTTTACGTCTAGGAGAAAAATTGAATGTTTAAATTAATATTTCAAATGAGCTCCGATCTTTGTGAAATATAAAATTGAATCTTTTGACATCAAAATATTAGGTGGGTTTTCCTCTTATTGAGAGAATTGAAACTTTAAATTAAAATTTCAAACGAGATCCGATCTTCATGAAATTTAAATTGGATGCATTTGACATCAAAATATTAGGCGGGTTTTCCAATGATTGTGTAAAATTGAAACTTGAAATTCATATTTCAAATGAGCTCAGATAACCGTAAAATTTAAAATAGAAGCATTTGACATCAAAATATAAGGTGGGTTTTCCTCTGATTGAGCAAAATTGAAACTTTAAATTAATATTTCAAATGAGATTCGATCTTCGTGAAATTTAAAATGGAAGTATTTGACATTAAAATATTAGGTGGGTTTTCCTTTGATTGTGTAAAATAGAAAATTTAAATTAATATTTGAAACTTTAAATTAATATTTTGATGTCAAATGCTTTTGATTTAAAATATAAGCATTTGAGATTTAAATATTAGGTGGGTTTTCCTTTGATTGAGAAAAATTGAAAGTTTAAATTAACATTTCAAACAAGCTCTGATGTTCGTGAAATTTAAAATGGAAGCATTTGACATCAAAATATTAGGTGGGTTTACCTCTGATTGTGCAAAATTGAAACTTTTTTGTGACACGTTTTACGTCCAGGAGCAAAATTGAATGTTTAAATAAATATTTCAAATGAGCTCTGATCATCGTGAAATTTAAAATGGAAGCATTTGACATCAAAATATTAGGTGGGTTTTCCTCTAATTGAGAGAATTGAAACTTTAAATTAATATTTCAAACGAGCTCGGATCTTCGTAAAATTTAAAATGGAACCATTTGACATTAAAATATTAGGTGGGTTTTCTTCTGATTGTGTAAAACTAAAAATTTAATTTAATATTTGAAATTTTAAATTAATATTTTGATGTTAGATGCTTTTGATTTAAAATAGAAGCATTTACCATCAAAATATTAGGTGGGTTTTCCTCTGATTGAGCAAAATTGAAAGTTTAAATTAATATTTCAAACAAGCTCCGATGTTCATGAAATTTAAAATGGAAGCATTTGACATCAAATATTAGCTAGGTTTACCTCTGATTTTGCAAAATTGAAACTTTTTTGTGACACGTTTTACGTCCGGGAGCAAAATTGAATGTTTAAATTAATATTTCAAATGAGCTCCGATCTTCGTGAAATTTAAAATGCAAGCATTTGAAATCAAAATATTAGGTAGGTTTTCCTCTGATTGAGAGAATTGAAACTTTAAATTAATATATCAAACGAGCTCCGATCTTCGTGAAATTTAAATTGGAAGCATTTGACATCAAAATATTAGGTGGGTTTTCCACTGATTGTTTAAAATTAAAACTTGAATTTAATATTTCAAACAAGCTTGGATCTCTGTGAAATTTAAAATCGAAGCATTTGACATCAAAATATTACGTGGGTTTTCCTCTGAGTGAGAAAAATTGAAACTTTAAATTAATATTTTAAACGAGATCTGATCTTTGTGAAATTTAAAATGGAAGCATTTGACATTAAAATATTAGGTGGGTTTTCATCTGATTGTGTAAAATTGAAACTTTAAATTAATATTTGAAACTTTAAGTTAATATTTTGATGTCAAAAGCTTCCAATTTAAAATAGAATCATTTGACATCAAAATATTAGAAGGGTTTTACTCTGATAAAGGAAAATTGAAAGTTTAAATTATTATTTCAAATGAGCTTTGATGTTCGTAAAATTTAAAATGGAAGCAATTGACATCAAAATATTAGGTGGGTTTACCTCTGATTGTGCAAAAGTGAAACTTTTTTGTGACATTTTGTGTCCGCTAGCAAAATTGAATGCTTAAATTAATATTTTAAATGAGCTCCGATCTTCATGAAATTTAAAATGGAAGCATTTGACATCAAAATATTAGGTGGGTTTACCTTTGATTGAGAAAATTGAAACTTTAAATTGATATTTCAAACAAGCTCTCATCTTCCTGAAATTTAAATTGGAAGCATTTGACATCAAAATATTAGGTGGGTTTTCCACTAATTATGTAAAATTGAAACTTGAAATTAATATTTCAAACGAGCTCAGATCTCCGTGAAATTTAAAATCAAAGCATTTGACATTAAAATATTAAGGGGGTTTTCCTCTGATTGAGAAAAATTGAAACTTTAAATTAACATTTCAAACGTGATCTTATCTTCCTAAAATTTAAAATGGAAGCATTTTACATTAAAATATTAGGTGGGTTTTCCTCTGATTGTGTAATTCTGAAACTTTAAATTAATATTTTGATCTCAAAGGCTTCCAATTTAAAATAGAAGCATTTGACATTAAAATATTAGGTGGGTTTTCCTCTGATCGAGAAAAATTGAAAGTTTAAATTAATATTTCAAATGAGCTCTGATGTTCGAGAAGTTTAAAATCGAAGTATTTGACATAAAAATATTAGGTGGGTTTACCTCTGATTGTGCAAAATTGAAACTTTTTTGTGACACGTTTTACATCCCAGAGCAAAATTAAATGTTTAAATTAAAATTTCAAATGAGCTCCAATCTTTGTGAAATTCAAAATGGAAGCATTTGACATCAAAATATTAGGTAGGTTTTCCTCTGATTGAGAGAATTGAAACTTTAAATTAATATTTCAAACGACCTCTGATCTTTGTGAAATTTAAATTGGAAGCATTTGACATCAAAATATTAGGTGGGTTTTCCACTGATCGTGTAAAATTAAAATTTGAAATTAATATTTCAAACGAGCTTGAATCTCCTATGAAATATAAAATAGAAGTATTTGACATCAAAATATTAGGTGGGTTTTCAAATGATTGAGCAAAATTGAAACTTTAAATTAATATTTCAAACAAGATCAGATCTCTGTGAAATTTAAAATGGCAGCATTTGACATTAAAATATTAGGTGGGTTTTCCTCTGATTGTGTAAAATTGAAACTTTAAATTAGTATTTGAAACTTTAAATTAATATTTTAACATCAAATGCTTCCAATTTAAAATAGAAGCATTTGACATCGAAATATTAGGTGGTTTTTCCTCTAATTGAGAAAAATTGAAAGTTTAAATTAATATTTCAAACGAGCTCCAATGTTCATAAAATTTAAAAGCGAAGCATTTGACATCAACATATTAGGTGGGTTTACCTCTGATTGTGCAAAATTAAAACTTTTTTGTGACACATTTTACGTCTAGGAGTAAAATTGAATGTTTAAATTAATATTTCAAATGAGCGCTGATCTTCGTGAAATTTAAAATGGAAGTATTTGACATTAAATATTAGGTGGGTTTTCCTCTGATTGAGAAAATTGAAACTTTGAATTTATATTTCAAACAAACTCTGATCTTCATGAAATTTAAATTGGAAGCATTTTAAATCAAAATATTAGGTGGGATTTCCACTGATTGTGTCAAATTGAATTTTGAAATTAATAATTAAAATGAGCCCTAATCTCCCTGAAATTTAAAATAGAACCATTTTCCATCAAAATATTAGGTGGGTTTTCGTTTGATTGAGCAAAATTGAAACTTTAAATTAATATTTCAAACGAGATCTGATCTTCATGAAGTTTTAATTGGAAGCATTTGACATTAAAATATTAGGTGGGTTTTCCTCTGCTTGTGTAAAACTTAAACTTTAATTTTATATTTGAAATTTTAAATTAATATTTTCATGTCAGATGCTTTCAATTTAAAATAGAAGCATTTGACATCAAAATATTAGGTGGGTTTTCCTCTGATTAAGCAAAATTGAAAGTTTAAATTAATATTTCAAACGAGCTCTGATGTTCGTGAAATTTAAAATGGAAGTATTTGACATTGAAATATTAGGTGAGTTTACCTCGGATGATGCAAAATTGAAACTTTTTTGTGACACGTTTTACGTCTGGGAGTAAAATTGAATGTTTAAATTATAATTTTAAATGAGCTCTGATCTTCGTGAAATTTAAAATTGAATCATTTGGCATCAAAATATTAGGTGGGTTTTCCTCTGTTTGGGAAAATTGAAAATTGAAATTTATATTTCAAACAAGCTCCGATCATCGTGAAATTTAAATTGGAAGCATTTGACATCAAAATATTAGGTGGGCTTTCCACTGATTGTGTACAATTGAAACTCGAAATTAATATTTCAAACCAGCTCAGATCTCCATGAAATTTAAAATAGAAGCATTTGACATCAAAATATTATGTGGGTTTTCCTCTGATTGAGCAAAATTTAAACTTTAAATTAATATTTCAAACAAGATCCGATCTTCGTGAAATTTAAAATGGATGCATTTGACATTAAAATATTAGGTGGTTTTTCCACTAATTATGTAAAACTGAAACTTTAAATTAATATTTGAAACTTTAAATAAATGTTTTGATGTCAAATGCTTCTAATTTAAAATAGAAGCATTTGACATCAAAATATTAGGCAGGTTTTCCTCTGATTCAGCAAAAATTGAAAGTTTAAATTAATATTTCAAACGAGCTCCGATGTTCATAAAATTTAAAATGGAAGCATTTGACATCAAAATATTAGGTGGTTTTACCTCTGATTTTGCAAAATTGAAACTTTTTTGTGACATGTTTTACGTCCCGGAGCAAAATTGAATGTTTAAATTAATATTTCAAATGAACTCCGATCTTCATGAAATTTAAATTGGAAGCATTTCACATCAAAATATTAGTTGGGTTTTCCTTTGATTGTGTAAAATTGAAACTTGAAATTAATATTTCAAATGAGCTATGATCTCCGTGAAATTTAAAATAGAAGCATTTGACATCAAAATATTAGGTGGGTTTTCCTCTAATTGAGAAAATTGAAACTTTAAATTAATATTTCAAAGGAGCTCTAATCTTCGTGAAATTTAAATTGGAAGCATTTGACATCAAATTATTATGTTGGTTTTCCACTAATTGTGTAAAATTGAAATTTGAAATTAATATTTCAAACGAGCTCGGATCTCTGTGAAATTTAAAATAGAAGTATTTGACATCAAAATATTAGGTGGGTTTTCCTGTGATTGAGCAAAATTGAAACTTTAAATTAATACTTCAAACAAGGTCCAATCTTCATGAAATTTAAAATGGAAGTATTTGAAGTTAAAATATTAGGTGGGTTTTCCTCTAATTGTGTAAAACTAAAACTTAAAATTAATATTTCAAACTTTAAATTACTATTTTGATGTCAAATGCTTAGAATTTAAAATAGAAGCATTTTACATCAAAATATTATGTGGTTTTTCCTCTGATTGAGCAAAATTGATAGTTTAAATTAATATTTCAAACAAGATCTGATATTCATGAAATTTAAAATGGCAGCATTTGACATTAAAATATTAGGTGGGTTTTCCTATGATTGTGTAAAACTAAAACTTCAAATTAGTATTTGAAATTTTAAATCTATATTTTGATGTCAAATGCTTCCAATTTAAAATAGAAGTATTTGACATCAAAATACTAGGTGGGTTTTCCTCTGATTAAGAAAAATTGAAACTTTAAATTAATATTTCAAATGTGCTCTGATGTTCATGAAATTTAAAATGGAAGCATTTGACATCAAAATATTAGGTGGGTCTACCTCTGATTGTACAAAATTGAAACCTTTTTGTGACACATTTTACGTCCGGGAGCAAAATTGAATGTTTAAATTAATATTTGAAATGAGCTCCGATCTTCATGTAATTTAAAATGGAAGCATTTAACATCAAAATATTAGGTGGGTTTTCTTCTGATTGAGAAAATTGAAACTTTAAATTAGTATTTCAAATGAACTCTAATCTTCGTAAAATTTAAATTGGAAGCATTGACATCAAAATATTAGGTGAGTTTTCCACTGATTGTGTAAAATTGAAACTTGAAATTAATATTTCAAACGAGCTAGAATCTCTGTGAAATTTAAAATAGAATCATTTGACATCAAAATATTAGGTCAAATTTCCTCTTATTGAGAGAAATTGAAACTTTAAATTAATATTTCAAACGAGATCCAATCTTCATGAAATTTAAAATTGAAGAATTTGACATTAAAATATTAGGTGGGTTTTCCTCTGATTGTGTAAAACTAAAAATTTAAATTAATATTTAAAACTTTAAATTAATATTTTGATGTCAAATGCTTCCAATTTAAAATAGAAGCATTTGACATCAAAATATTAGGTGGGTTTTCCTCTGATTGAGTAAAATTGAAAATTGAAATTAATATTTCAAACGAGCTCTGATGTTCATGAAATTTAAAATGGAAGCATTTGACATCAAAATATTAGGTGGGTTTACCTCTGACTGTGCAAAATTGAAACTTTTTTCTGACATGTTTTACGTCCGAGAGCAAAATTGAATGTTTAAATTACTATTTCAAATGAGCTCCGATCTTCCTAAAATTCAAAATGGAAACATTTGACATCAAAATATTAGGTGGCTTTTCCTTTGATTGAGAAATTTGAAAATTTAAATTAATATTTCAAACGAGCTGCGATCTTCGTGAAATTTAAATTGGAAGCATTTGACATCAAAATATTAGGTGGGTTTTCCACTGATTGTGTAAAATTGAAACTTGAAATTAATATTTCAAATGAGCTGGAATCTCTGTGAAATTTAAAATAGAATCATTTGACATCAAAATATTAGGTCAGTTTTCCTCTTATTGAGAGAAATTGAAACTTAAAATTAATATTTCAAACGAGATCCGATCTTCATGAAATTTAAAATTGAAGAATTTGACATTAAAATATTAGGTGGGTTTTCCTCTGATTGTGTAAAACTAAAAATTTAAATTAATATTTGAAATTTTAAAATAATATTTCTATGTACGATGCTTCCAATTTAATATAGAATCATTTGACATCAAAATATTAGGTGTGTTTTCCACTAATTGTGTAAAATTGAAACTCGACATTAGTATTTCAAACAAGCTCAGATCTCCGTGAAATTTAAAATAGAAGCATTTGACATCAAAATATTAGGTGGGGTTTCCTCTAATTGAGAAAAATTGAAACTTTAAATTACTATTTCAAACAAGATCCAATCTTTGTAAAATTTAAAATGGAAGTATTTGACATTAAAATAATAGGTAGGTTTTCCTCTGATTGAGTAAAACTGAAACTTTAAATTAATATTTGAAACTTTAAATTAATATTTTGATGTAAGATGCTTCCAATTTAAAATAGAAGCATTTGACATCAAAATATTAAGTGGGTTTTCCTCTGATTGCACAAAATTGAAAGTTTGAATTAATAAGTGAAATTTAAAATGGAAGCATTTGACATCAAAATATTAGGTGGGTTTACCTCTGATTGTGCAAAATTGAAACTTTTTTGTGACACATTTTATGTCTAAGAGCAAAATTGCATGTTTAAATTAATATTTCAAATGAGCTCCGATCTTCGTGAAATTTAAAATGGAAGCATTTGACATCAAAATATTAGGTGGGTTTTCCTCTGATTGGGAGAATTGAAAGTTTAAATTAATAGTTCAAATGAGCTCTGATCTTCATGAAATTTAAATTGGAAGCATTTGACATCAAAATATTAGTTGTGTTTTCCACTAACTGTGTAAAATTGAAACTTGAAATTAATATTTCAAACAAGCTCAGATCTCCCTGAAATTTAAAATAGAAGAATTTGACATCAAAATATTAGGTGGGTTTTCCTCTGATTGAAAAAAATTGAAACTTTAAATTAATATTTCAAACGAGATCCGATCTTCGTAAAATTTAAAATGGAAGCATTTAACATTAAAATATTAGGTGGGTTTTCCTCTGATTGTGTAAAAACTGAAACTTTAAATTAGTATTTTAATGTTAAATGCTTCCAATTTAAAATAGAAGCATTTGACATCAAAATATTAGGTGGGTTCTTCTCTGATTGAGCAAAATTGAAAGTTTAAATTAGTATTTCAAACGAGCTCTGATGTTTGTGAAATTTAAAATGGAAGCATTTGACATCAAAATATTAGGTGGGTTTACCTCTGATTGAGAGAATTGAAACTTTAAATTAATTTATCAAACAAGCTCCGATGTTCGTGAAATTTAAATTGGAAGCATTTGACATGAAAATATTAGGTGGGTTTTCCATTGATTGTGTAAAATTGAAACTTGAAATTAATATTTAAAACGAGCTCGAATCTCCATGAAATCTAAAATAGAAGCATTTTACATCAAAATATTAGGTGGGTTTTCCTCTTATTGAACAAAATTGAAACTTTAAATTAATATTTCAAACAACATTCGATCTTCGTGAAATTTAAAATAGAAGCATTTGACATTAAAATATTTGGTGGGGTTTCCTTTGATTGTTTAAAACTCAAAGTTTAAATTAGTATTTGAGACTTTAAATTAATATTTTTTGTGTTAGATGCTTCCAATTTAAAATAGAAGCATTTGACATCAAAATATTAGGTGGGTTTTGCTTTGATTGAGCAAAATTGAAAGTTTAAATTAATATTTCAAACGAGCTCTGATGTTTGTGAAATTTAAATTGGAAGAATTTGACATGAAAATATTAGGGGGGTTTACCTTTGATTGTGCAAAATTGAAACTTTTTTGTGACACATTTTTCGTCCGGGAGAAAAATTAAATGTTTAAATTAATATTTCAAATGAGCTCCGATCTTTGTGAAATTTAAAATGGAAGCATTTGACATCAAAATATTAGGTGGGTTTTCCTTTGATTGAGAGAATTGAAACTTTAAATTAATATTTCAAATGAGCTCCGATCTTTGTGAAATTTAAATTGGAAGTATTTGACATCAAAATATTAGGTGGATTTTCCACTGATTGTGTAAAATTGAAACTTGAAATTAATATTTCAAACGAGCTTGGCTCTCTGTGAAATTTTAAATAGAAGAATTTGACTTCAAAATATTAGGTGGGTTTTCCTCTAATTGAGCAAAATTGAAACTTTAAATTAATATTTCAAATGAGATCCGAACATCGTGAAATTTAAAATGCAAGCATTTGACATTAAAATATTAGGTGGGTTTTTCTCTAATTGTGTAAAATAGAAACTTTAAATTAATATTT
The DNA here is from genome assembly GCA_018584345.1 of Thuja plicata. NCBI lineage: Eukaryota > Viridiplantae > Streptophyta > Pinopsida > Cupressales > Cupressaceae > Thuja > Thuja plicata. The sequence goes on along the minus strand of MU227455.1, from coordinate 169,504 downwards.
GTAACTTTAAATTAACATTTTGATGTCAGATGCTTCCAATTTAAAATAGAAGCATTTGACATCAAAATATTAGGTGGGTTTTCCTCTGATTGAGAAAAATTGAAATTTTAAATTAATATTTCAAATGAGCTCCGATGTCCATGAAATTTAAAATGGAAACATTGGACATCAAAATATTAGGTGGGTTTACCTCTGATTGTGCAGAATTGAAACTTTTTTGTGACACGTTTTACGTTCGGGAGCAAAATTGAATGTTTAGATTAATATTTCAAATGAGCTCCAATCTTCGTGAAATTTAAAATGGAAGTATTTGACATCAAAATATTAGGTGGGTTTTCCTCTGATTGAGAGAATTGAAACTTTAAATTAATATTTCAAATGAGCTCCAATCTTCATGAAAATTAAATTGGAAGCATTTGACATCAAAATATTAGGTGGGTTTTCCACTGATTGTGTAAAATTGAAACTTGAAATTAATATTTCAAACGAGCTAAGATCTCCGTGAAATTTAAAATAGAAGCATTTGACATCAAAATATTAGGTGGGTTTTCCTCTGATTAAGGAAAATTGAAACTTGAAATTAATATTTCAAATGAGATTCGATCTTTTTGAAATTTAAAATGGAAGCATTTGACATTAAAATATTAGGTGGGTTTTCCTCTGATTGTTTAAAACTAAAACTTTAAATTAATATTTGAAACTTTAAATTAATATTTTGATTTTAGATGGTTCCAATTTAAAATAGAAGCATTTGACATCAAAATATTAGGTGGGTTTTCCTCTGATTGAGCAAAATTGAAAGTTTAAATTAATATTTGAAATGAGTTCCAATGTTCATAAAATTTAAAATGGAAGCATTTGACATCAAAATATTAGGTGGGTTTACCTCTAATTGTGCAAAATTGAAACTTTTGTGTGACACGTTTTACGTCCTAGAGCAAAATTAAATGTTTAAATTAATATTTCAAATGAGCTCCAATCTTCATGAAATTTAAAATGGAAGCATTTGACATCAAAATATTAGGTGGGTTTTCCTCTGATTGAGAGAGTTGAAAATTTAAATTAATATTTCAAATGAGCTCCAATCTTCATGAAATTTAAATTGGAAGCATTTGACATCAAAATATTAAGTGTGTTTTCCACTAATTATGTAAAATTGAAACTTGAAATTAATATTTCAAATGAGCTCAGATCTCTGTGAATTTTAAAATAGAAGCATTTGACATCAAAATATTAGGTGGGTTTTCCACTGATTGAGCAAAATTGAAACGTTAAATTGATATTTCAAACAAGATCCGATCTTCATGAAATTTAAAATGGAAGCATTTTACATTAAAATAGCAGGTGGGTTTTCCTCTGATTGTGTAAAACTGAAACTTTAAATAAATATTTTAAACTTTAAATTAATATTTTGATGTTAGATGCTTCCAATTTAAAATAGAATCATTTGGCATCAAAATATTATGTGGGTTTTCCTCTAATTGAGCAAAATTGAAAGTTTAAACTAATATTTCAAACGAGCTCCGATGTTTATGAAATTTAAAATGGAAGCATTTGACATCAAAATATTAGGTGGGTTTAGCTCTGATTATGCTAAATTGAAACTTTTTGTGACATGTTTTGTTGGCAAGTTGACTTCCTGAGGAAGCATGACTCATTTTGTGTTGTTAATCATGGCAACAAAGTCATAGTTAAGTTTTGTTATGAAAAACAAAATGACTAAGTGTGAAAAGAGTGTAGACAGACACATACAGAGATCAGTATGTTAGTGCATGTGTTAGAGATCACACCAGAGAATGTGTGCTTAGATATATACTTTATGGTGTATATACATGCTAGATCCAAACGCGCAGAGTATGAAACATCAGTACGGAAAAGTTACAGGCAGATTAGTAAACTTGTAGTCCATAAGATAGTGCATGGAAGCCGACTACAGTTTTGGTCAGCGTGAATTAGTTTGAGATGATAAGGCCATGCGCCTTTAGTTATAAGTTTGTATTAATGTAATTAATGTTGTAGTTAACACTCTTAGGCTAACTTGTTCATAAGCGTTGTATATTTTGGTTTAAATGCCGACTAGTGTTATATTTTGGGTTGCGCCTATTCAATTGTAAACATATAACTATGTAATGTAATGTTATGTTACAAGAGTCAATTATTATGCATGAGGAAGATACAGATGAGCAATAAAATGAAGTCAGTAGATGATATAGCTCTTTAAAGGAGTAAGAGAATTCATGCATACAAGGAACTAATCAGATAGCAGTGTCATTACAATAGTTCATTTTGATATAGTGCATATCAACATTCAGAGGGTTGTAGCCTTCATCTTATTGGGAAGTGAGCCATATACCTTTAACAGGGTTTTGTAAAAGACTCCTAACAGGGTCACACCTTTAACCAGGTCATTGTACTTAATTTTTAAAGAATGCTTCTAACAGGGCAAAGGAACTTTAACAGGTTCATTATACCTAGTACAGTATTTGTGGGTACTAATCCCCACTAGAGTTTTCCTCTAATCAAGGTTCTCCGTAATCATATCATGTGTTATGTGTTCTTGTGTCATGTTTCTTTGATGCACATTTGATTTATGTTTAATTGGTTGAAATACAATTAATAGATAAATAATGATTCACCCCCCCCCCCCCTCTTAGTGTTTCTAACAATTGGTATCTGAGCTATGGTCCTCTGAAAGAAATTTTAACCACTTGAGGAGATCATAGACTCAGCTGAAGAAAAACATTTGAAAAAGAATCTTGAAGCAGCTCTTGATGATCTTGACAGATCTGAGAAGGAAAATAAAGAACTAAGATTGAAAAATGATGGCTCTCAAATACTTATTAGTAGGCTAAGAAAAGATCTAAAAGATTGTTCTACAAGTGATCTAGAACAAATGGTCAAAAAGATTAATGAAGAGAATAAATATCTAAAGGATAAACTTGAAGATCTAAAAGAACAGCTTACAGATAGCCAGAACACCATTGAAGACAAGATCAAAGAAAGAAAACAATTAGAAGATGAACTTCTATAGGCAAACATGAAATTCTTGGAATTGGAAAACATGAAGAATAATTTGGAATCTAAATTAACAGAAGCAAAAGACAAGATTGATAAACTTCACACAAGTTCTGATTTAATTCAATCCTAGCTCAATGCGCAAAGGCAAAAAGGGAACACTAATGGTCTTGGATTTAGTACAACACAAGATGAAATCAAATCATCACAAAAGATAGAAAAAACACTTGAAGCATCTTCAGAAGCTAAGAAAGTTGAAGATACTATAGAGGTTATATCTAAACCACCTAAAAGAGAAATCAAGAAAGTTAACAGAACTTATTATGCATGCAATAAACATGGGCATTTGGCAAGAGATTGCAAAGAGGTAAGACCTTTTAAAGGTTATTGTTACTCTTTTAATAAGTTTGGTCACAGGGCTATACATTGCTGAACAAGTCATAAGATTCAACATCAGCAAAATCATAGAAGTATGAATCAAAACAATCAAAGAAATCAACTCTCAAGAAATTTGCAAAACACTACATGTCAAATATGCAACTACAATGGACACACAGCAAAGCAATGCAGCATGATGAGCAAGAACATCAGACCTCCTATCATTTGTCACACCTATGGAAAGGCTAGACATATCACAAGGTTTTGCAGATCCAAAACTCAAAAACAAGAGGATCTTAAAAAGTCACTATTTGAAGAGAAAGGAGAAGTCAAGTTTGTCTCAGCAAATGAAGATTCAAACAAAATATGGATTGAAGTTAACAAGGACAATAATGTCGACAAAGTAGTTGATGCATCCACAGTGGACGTACCCTCTACTTCTACTTGAATAGACCTTCTTGGTCTAAGGGGGAGCTATTCTAGCTCAAGACCCCTGTGTGGTTGGTGTACTTACTTCTGAGTATGTGCCTTTGGATTCACAGTTAAAAGCATAGATTACAACTATATGCATTAATGAATTATCTAAATTGCATTGGGATCAAATTTTGAAAATCACTGTGTATGGTTGCAAGCATTAAATGCAATAGATTGTATAAAAATAAATTTTTGGTCGATCATTTTCACATTTACATTCGAGAGCACAAAAATTGAAGAGCATTGGAGCACTAAGACATCAAAGCATGAAGGCATAACAGTTTGGCAGATGGAGTGAATGGATAATCAATTTGAAATAGAGCCCTAGTCATTGTGTCATTTCATAATTTCATGGAAACCCTACATAAACACCAAGTAAGAAGCGTCCATTCAAATCCATACTGGATGATGTGGAAGGGGCTTTCTCCAAAACCCCGCTTGGCGTTGTTCATGTGGAAGATATCTATGCATACATTTACCATAAGAAAGAATCATTAGGAGATGATAATATAGCCTCTCATATGGCATCAATGTTAAATCTAGATTTCACATTCAAGCACGAGTTCGCGCACTTACAAGATAACCCTATTTTTGAGTATTTGAATGCGCATGAGTTTGAAGAACCAGAATGGGTAAAAATTCTGTTAAGAAGGATACATGATGATCTTTATTGGATTGGTGATGTCCCTATTCACATCACTACAGAACTAATCCATCAGTTAACTAGACTTCCAATGACTGGACCTATGTTTCCCACTCTCAAGGATGTCAAGAAACAAATTGAGCAAGTTTGTTTGTCTAGGAGTGAGAGGCGCAGAATGACAGTTGACCCTATCAAGGAAGATGACATAAAACTCTTGACAATGATACTTGGATACAAGTTTCATCAAGCAAGTAGGTTGAATAGTGTCTCTGCAGCAACAGTCCTTGCAGCTATCAGAATGGTGAAAGATAACACCCAATACAACCTATGCGAGATCTTGCACGGTCAATTGATTGACAATATCATAATCATCAAACATGACAGGAGAAAAACATTTAGGTTTGGATCTCTGATCATCTATTTGTATTACCATATAGTTGGAAAGGTTGCAGACCTTTATCTAGACAAAGGAAAACCTACAATGTCTTAGATATCTCTTAAGGCCACATTAGACAGTAGTGCAAGAGATGCAATGAATATGGATATAAAAATATTCAAGGTCAAAATGCAGAATAGGTTCAGACTATCTGAGAAGATAATTGACAAATATAGGGATACAATATGCTTCATGGTAGAGATAGATTACACATGCATGGAGGCTATTGAGTCGATAACTAAGTGGATTCATCCACTAGGGTATGAAGTAGAAGATCATGTGTTAGAAGGATATGCACAAGTCTTATTATCAGCACCTAAAGACCCTAATGAACCTAGATGGGGCACTTATAGAGAAAATACTGACAAAGAGGATATTAAACTACAACTTTTTGTTAACAAAAGGAAAGCATCCAGAACTACATCCAACATTATGAAAATGCATGGAATCCCACAAGAAGATTTGGACAAGGAAAAAGAAGCCAAAATTTCTAAAGAACTTGAGCAGATTCATGCACAAGTTAAAATTGAGAAAACTGTTGAAACTCAGAAGAAGAAGCAGAAGAAAAATGAGGAGAGTACCACTGTGCCTACTACAACCATTGATCTAGATACATCTCCACCTTCTTTACCTAGCAAGAAACCTAGAGGAAGGAAGGAAGTGGTGACAAGTCATCCATCCTCAAAGACTACAAGGAGCACAATAAAGAATACTCAAGATCCTCCTGAGGTAGGTTTCAGACCCAGTCTAAATATCTTGAAGAATAGGATTGTAAATGAAGGCATATTGGATACACTTTCCAAAATCTATGACAAGTATCAAGAAATTGATAAGACTGAGATACATTCTATGGTCATATCTCATATGATCAAGTTTAAGAAATCAGTTCTTGAACTTAAGATAGTGATACTGGATCAATTATGGAACATATTGGAGATCATGAAAAGACATGCTATAGAAGAGGACATGAAGATTAGAGAAGGAACTTTGGATACTCTTCTCCCTGTCTATTCACATGATGAGAAGGCTATTCTATTAGATCTAGTAAAGCCTCATCTCCATAGTAAGACAAGAACTCTACAGATTATGAACAAAGAGTATGAGCAGGTTGGAAAGGAGACTGAAAAAGCATTTGCATAAGTATTTATGGATAGACATATATATCCATCAATAGCACCTATAAAGTAAACTCAAGTACCTTCTAAATAGGACACAGAACCAGTAATTCAGGCAGCACCTATGATAGGTCCACAGGTTTCAGCGCCCTCAATTTTAATAGCCTCTGAGACAGCTAAAGATACAGAGGATACTATAGTGATTGATGATGTAAAAATATCTATGATAGCCTCAGATAATGATATGGATAAAGTTGATGAAGCATTTCTAAACACCAAGGAAATGAACACTGATGACACAACTCTACAACAGGATGAAGTTCCTTTCATTGATCCAATAGACTTGGATAAAGAGAAAGATACTCAAGATAATGAGACACTAGTAAAGGAAATTCATGTCAAAAGTGAATGTGTAGATACAAGTCAGAATACTATTTTCTTACCATCCACTGAACCATCCACCTCATTGTTGTCAAGGTTAACTCCTAACTCAGCAAGTTTAGATGCATGGGAAGAAGAAGACCTTATCAAGATCAGCATCCTTGCCATGGAAAAGGCAAAAGAGAAACATGTGATGAGGAACCCTCACTTTGTGGAATCAATAAACATTTTGAATG
>MU227455.1:140134-154419 GCA_018584345.1 Thuja plicata | reverse complement strand
CAAATGCTTCCAATTTAAAATAGAAGCATTTGACATCAAAATATTAGGTGGGTTTTCCTCTGATTGAGCAAAATTGAAAGTTTAAATTAATATTTCAAACGAGCTCCAATGTTCATGAAATTTAAAATGGAATCATTTCACATCAAAATATTAAGTGGGTTTACTTTTGATTGTGCAAAATTGAAACTTTTTTGTGACAGATTTTACGTCCGGGAGCAAAATTGAATGTTTAAATTAATATTTCAAATGAGATTTGATGTTCATGAAATTTAAAATGGAAGCATTTGACAAAAAAATATTAGGTGGGTTTTCCTCTGATTGAGAGAATTGAAACTTTAAATTAATATTTCAAACAAGCTCCCATCTTCGTGAAATTTAAATTGGAAGCATTTGACATCAAAATATTAGGTGGGTTTTCCACTGATTCTATAAAATTACAGCTCAAAATTAATATTTCAAACGAGCTCGGATCTCCGTAAAATTTAAACTAGAAACATTGACATCAAAATATTAGGTGGGTTTTCCTTTGATTGAGCAAAATTGAAACTTTAAATTAATATTTCAAACGAGATCCGATCTTGGTGAAATTTAAAATGGAAGCATTTGACAGTAAAATATTAGGTGGGTTTTCCTCTGATTGTGTAAAACTGAAACTTTAAATTAATATTTGAAACTTTAAATTAATATTTTGATGTCAAATGCTTCCAATTTAAAATAGAAGCATTTCACATCAAAATATTAGGTGGGTTTTCCTCTAATTGAGAAAAATTAAAATTTTAAATTAATATTTCAAACGAGCTCCGATGTTCATGAAATATAAAATGGAAGTATTTGACATCAAAATATTAGGTCGGTTTACCTCTAATTGTGCAAAATTGAAACTTTTTTGTGACACATTTTATGTTCGGGAGCAAAATTGAATGTGTAAATTAATATTTCAAATGAGCTCCGATCTTCGTGAAATTTAAAATGGAAGCATTTGACATCAAAATATTAGGTGGGTTTTCCTCTGATTGAGAGAATTGAAACTTTATATTAATATTTCAAATGAGCTCCGATCTTCGTGAAATTTAAATTGGAAGCATTTGACATCAAAATATAAGGTGGGTTTTCCACGGATTGTGAAAAATTAAAACTTGAAATTAATATTTCAAACGAGCTCGGATCTCTGTGAAATTTAAAATAGAAGTATTTGACATCAAAATATTAGGTGGGTTTTCCTCTGATTGAGCAAAATTGAAACTTTAAATTAATATTTCAAACGAGATCTGATCTTGGTGAAATTTAAAATGGAAGTATTTGACATTAAAATATTAGGTGGGTTTTCCTCTGATTGTATAAAAATGAAATTTTAAATTAATATTTGAAACTTTATAATAATATTTTTATTTTAGATGCTTCCAATTAATAATAGAAGCATTTGACATCAAAATATTAGGTGGGTTTTCCTCTGATTGAGCAAAATTGAAATTATAAATTAATATTTCAAATGAGCTTTGATGTTCATGAAATTTAAATTGGAAGCATTTGACATTAAAATATTAGGTGGGTTTACCTCTGATTGTACAAAATTGAAACTTTTTTCTGACACATTTTACGTTTGTGAGCAAAATTAAAAGTTTAAATTGATATTTCAAATGAGCTCTGATGCTCGTGAAATTTAAAATGGAAGCATTTGACAACAAAATATTAGGTGGGTTTACCTCTGATTGTGCAAAATTGAAACTTTTTTGTGACACGTTTTATGTCCGGGAGCAAAGTTGAATGTTTAAATTAATATTTCAAATGAGCTCCGATCTTTGTGAAATTTAAAATGGAAGCAATTGACATCAAAATATTAGGTGGGTTTTCCTTTGATTGAGAAAAATTGGAACTTTAAATTAATATTTGAAACTTTAAAGTAATATTTTGTTGTCAGATGCTTCCAATTTAAAATAGAAGCATTTGACATCAAAATATTATTTGGGTTTTCCTCTGATTAAGAAAAATTAAAAGTTTAAATTAATATTTCAAACGAGCTCTTATATTCAGGAAATTTAAAATAGAAGCATTTAAAATCAAAATATTAGGTGGGTTTACCTCTGATTGTGCAAAATTGAAACTTTTTTGTGACACGTTTTACGTCTGGGACCAAATTGAATGTTTAAATTAATATTTCAAATGAGCTCCGATCTTCATGAAATTTAAAATGGAAGCATTTGACATCAAAATATTAGGTGGGTTTCCCTCTGATTGAGAGAATTGAAACTTTAAATTAATATTTCAAACGAGCTCTGATCTTCATGAAATTTACTAGAAGCATTTGACATCAAAATATTAGGTGGGTTTTCCACTGATTGTGTAAAATTGAAACTTGAAATTAATATTTCAAACAAGCTCAGATCTCCATGAAATTTAAAATAGAAGAATTGACATCAAAATATTAGTTGGGTTTTTCTCTGATTTAGAAAAATTGAAACTTTAAATTAATATTTCAAACAACATCTGATCTTCGTGAAATTTAAAATGGAAGCATTTGACATTAAAATATTAGGTGGGTTTTCCTTTCATTCTGTAAAACTAAAAATTTAAATTAATATTTGAAACTTTAAATTAATATTTTGATGTTAGATGCTTCCAATTTAAAATAGAAGCCTTTGACATAAAAATATTAGGTGGGTTTTGCTCTGATTGAGCAAAATTGAAATTTTAAATTAATATTTCAATCGAGCTCCGATGTTCATGAAATTTAAAATGGAAGCATTTGACATCAAAATATTAGGTGGGTTTTCCTCTGATTGAGAGAATTGAAACTTTAAACTAATATTTTAAATGAGCTCCAATCTTCGTGAAATTTAAATTGGAAGCATTTGACATCAAAATATTAGGTGGGTTTTCCTATGATTGAGCAAGATTGAAACTTTAAATTAATATTTCAAACGAGATCTGATATTCATGAAATTTAAAATGAAAGCATTTGACATTAAAATATTAGGTGGGTCTTCCTCTGATTCTGTAAACCTGAAACTTTAAATTAACATTTGAAACTTTAAATTAATATTTTGATGTCAGATGCTTCCAATTTAAAATAGAAGCATTTAACGTCAAAATATTAGGTGGGTTTTCCTTTGATTAAGAAAAATTGAAAGTTTCAATTAATATTTCAAATGAGCTCCGATGCTTGTGAAATGTAAAATGGAAGCATTTGACATCAAAATATTAGGTGGGTTCACCTCCGATTGTGTAAAATTGAAACTTTTTTGTGACATGTTTTACATCCGGCAGCAACATTGAATGTTTAAATTAATATTTCAAATGAGCTCCGATGTTCGTGAAATTTAAAATGAAAGCATTTGACATGAAAATATTAGGTGGGTTTTCCTCTGATTGAGAGAATTGAAACTTTAAATTAATATTTCAAACGAGCTCTGATCTTCATGGAATTTACATTGGAAGCATTTGACATCAAAATATTAGGTGGGTTTTCCACTGATTGTGTAAAATTGAAACTTGAAGTTAATATTTTAATCGAGCTCAGATCTCCATGAAATTTAAAATAGAAGCATTTGACATCAAAATATTAGGTGGGTTTTCCTCTGATTGAGCAAAATTGAAACTTTAAATTAATATTTCAAACAAGATCCGATCTTCATGAAATTTAAAATGGAAGCATTTGACATTAAAATATTAGGTGGGTTTTCCTCTGATTGTGTAAAATAAAAACTTTAAATTAATATTTGAAACTTTAAATTAATATTTTGATGTTAGATGCTTCCAATTTAAAATAGAAGCATTTGACATCAAAATATTAGGTGGGTTTTCCTCTGATTAAGCAAAATTGAAAGTTTAAATTAATATTTCAAACAAGCTCCGATGTTCATGAAATTTAAAATGGAAGCATTTGACATTGAAATATTAGGTGGGTTTACCTTTGATTGTGCAAAATTGAAACTTTTTTGTGACACGTTTTACGTCCGGGAGCAAAATTGAATGTTTAAATTAATATTTCAAATGAGCTCCGATGTTCGTGAAATTTAAAATGGAAGCATTTGACATCAAAATATTAGGTGGGTTTTCCTCTGATTGAGAAAATTGAAACTTTAAATTAATATTTCAAATGAGCTCCGATCTTTGTGAAATTTAAATTGGAAGCATTTGACATCAAAATATTAGGTAGGTTTTCCACTGATTGTGTAAAATTGAAACTTGAAATTAATATTTCAAATGAGTTCAGATCTCAGTGAAATTTAAAATAGTAGCATTTGACATCAAAATATTAGGTCAGTTTTTCTTTGATTGAGCAAAATTGAAACTTTAAATTAATATTTCAAATGAGATCTGATCTTCGTGAAATTTAAGATGGAAGCATTTGACATTAAAATATTAGGTTGGTTTTCCTCTGATTGTGTAAAACTAAAACTTTAAATTAATATTTGAAACTTTAAATTAATATTTTTATGTCAGATGCTTCCAATTTTAAATAGAAGCATTTGATATCAAAATATTAGGTAGGTTTTCCACTAATTGTGTAAAATTGAAACTTGAAATTAATATTTGAAATGAGCTCGGATCTCCGTGAAATTTAAAATAGTAGCATTTGACATTAAAATATTATGTGGGTTTTCCTCTGATTGGGAAAAATTAAAACTTTAAATTAATATTTCAAATGAGATCTGATCTTCATGAAATTTAAAATGGAAGCATTTGACATTAAAATATTAGGTGGGTTTTCCTTTGATTGTGTAAAATTGAAACTTTAAATTAATATTTGAAACTTTAAATTAATATTTTGATGTCAGATGCTTCCAATTTAAAATAGAAGCATTTGACATCAAAATATTAGGTGGGTTTTCCTCTGATTGAGCAAAATTGAAAGTTTAAATTAATATTTCAAACAATCTCTGATGTTCATGAAATTTAAAATTTAAGCATTTGATATCAAAATATTAGGTGGGTTTACCACTGATTGTGCAAAATTGAAACCTTTTTGTTACATGTTTTACATCCAATAGCAAAATTGAATGTTTAAATTAATATTTCAAATGAGCTCCGATCTTCATGAAATTTAAAATGGAAGCATTTCACATCAAAATATTAGCTGGGTTTTCCACTGATTGTGTAAAATTGGAACTTGAAATTAATATTTCAACTGAGCTAGAAGCATTTGACATCAAATATTAGGTGGGTTTTCCTTTGATTGAGCAAAATTAAAACTTTAAATTAATATTTCAAACGAGATCCGATCTTCGTGAAATTTAAAATGGAAGCATTTGACATTAAAATATTAGGTAGGTTTTCCTCTTATTGTGTAAAACTAAAACTTTAAATTAATATTTGAAATGTTAAATTAATATTTATATGTCAGATGCTTGCAATTTAAAATAGAAGCATTTGACATCAAAATATTAGGTAAACTTTGAAACATGCTGAGCTATGATTGAATCTTTCTTTGTATGTTATCTGTTCTCATGCATTTCATTGATATTTTCATTATCTACTACTTGTTGGTGTGGTTTTGATGATCCGATAGCGTCAAATAAATAGGGTGTATGTGATAAGAGCTTCTGCATTAAGGTAGAAAAGCTTCACATCCCTCGATCTTGTTTATTTATATGCCAAGGGGAGGTTGAAACTATCTCCTTGACTTTTATTGCTTTGTTTTCTTACTTTTGTACTCTTACTATATCAAACTGGAAATAATGTTCAGGTCATCATGGCTTTTGTGCCCTAGTGCTTATGTTTGTTTCCTACATTTTATCCAATGAAAGTCATATATATATTCTTATGGTTGCAGTGGCACCAGTAAGGATTGTATTGACTCCGATGTTCCAAAAATACTCGATGATGATAATTATGTGATGAGTCCAACAACCAAGTCCTAGGGTTGCATTTATCTTAGGCTTGCATTCGCATTTCAAGCTTGCATAGCGATAGTTTTGGTGCTCTCTTCATTGATTTCTCATTCTTTGAAGGTTCTCATATTTTGTCCTGGATTCCTCTTGACTGCACAAGTGTTTGGTTCTAAATAAATTTTTGTTATCAAAATCAAAATCTGACACTCCTAAGTAGCTCAAAATTGCATTTTAAAATTTTGGGTCTAACGCTTATGCAGTCATCTTTTTGACATCACTTTATTGTCAAAATCATCTCTCATCACCATTTTCTTAGCTTCTACAATCTTTTCATCTAAGTCAACTCTATTCAACTCTAGTCAACTCTAGTCAAACTTGGTCGTCTATGGTCAAACCTAGTCAATAGGACCTCTTGATCACTCTAAATCGATTCTGCCTTCTCTTGATCTATCTCTGATCTTCAATCTTACTTCTTTCTAAAATATTTTTTTGTCGATCAGCTTTCTGTTGTGTCATCTTTCAATTTCACTCCCGATGGGGCAAGATGATTGTATCATTCAATCTTTTTGCATCATTCTCAAATCAGTCTGATCTGAATCAAAAGTCCACATTGCTAGGGGCATCTCATCACTTGGTGTATATTCAGTCTTTTGTACCTTATGGTGAAAATTAGATAATCCATGATCTTTAATCTCTAGGGGCATCTTGATGTCTCGCATCTTGTCATCTTTTCATCTATCTTTCTAGGTATCTGAGCAATCTAACTTGGATCCTCAAGGATTATGCTTCATTCTAGAGATAGTCCTAAAAATATCTATTGACTATCTTTTGGGATAGGTATCGGGGCAATCTAACCCTGACTCCTGAAGGTTGAACCTCATTCTTGGGATAGTCTTGTGAAAGATATCAATCTAACCAGTATCTGGGAAATCTATCCCAGATATTGGGGGACTAAGCTTCATTATGGTGATGATTCTTGAAATCTTACTGGGTATTAGGGAAATCTAACCCTAATTCCTGAAATTCATGCTTCATTCTAAATTTGGCTCTCAAAAGATCGTTTTGACCATTATCTGGGCAACCTAACCTGGATCTCAGAGGGCTAACCTTCGTATTGGGGAAATCTAACCCTGATTCTGGAGATAGTCCTAAATCTTCATCAGCTATCAGTGGACATTGGGGAAATCTAACCCTGATTTTGATTTTCTCTCAATTGGTATTCAGAACATTGTCTGCACAATCTAACTTAGACTTAGTAAAATCATGCTCCATTCTGAAGATGATTCTACTTCTCGATCTGGTCGGTGTCTTGGAAACCTTACCTAGACTCCTGAAATATTCATCTGTCACATCAGACTATTCTTTGAATCAATGCGCTACTCCCACATCAATTCAAAGAGGGGCAAAATGTAATACCCCAAAATTGGCACCCTACAATTCTAATAAATTTTGGTGCATTTTATTATCATCGAAGTCCTATTGTACTAAGAAAATTCTCCTTCCTAATTGACTTTAATTGACTTAGTCTCAAATGCAGAAAACCTAAATTTGCATAAATCTTACACTATATTTAATTCATAAATTTTCAAGATTTATTAGCTAAAAATCCCTATGATTAATTAATTTAATTCTAAAGTCTTGAGTGCTTTTAAATTAAATTAATCCCACCCCCTTTAGCTAATACACATCAAGAGAATTAAATATTATTTGGTTATTTGAATGGATTATCCTCACTTGAATTTAATAATTCAAATAAAGTGAAAAGCCACCTATGTGGCAATAATTCATTTATTTAATTAAATAATTCCTTAATTTTTGTCTCATCTTCCTCCATGGAGATGAAGAGTCAATTGTTTCTTTCCAAGAAACTCTTCATCCTCTCTTCAGGCTTCTATATTATGGACCTTCTTTCCTTCATTTGAGAAGAGCAATTTTAGAGTACCAAAAATATGGTGAATTATTGTCTCAATTCTCTCACATTTTCAAGCTTCCATTGCATATTTAGTGTAATTTCATTTAGTTTAATAGAATATTTCATCTCAATTTAGTTTGTTTATTTATCAAGTAGCTTAATTTTGTTATCTCTTTCAAGTTTCTTAGCTTAAAATCTGCATCTTCATTCCTAGATTAACATTGCATCTCTCATATAGAATAAATTTCATTTTAGTTTTCAAAGATTTCAAATCCTCCATTTTAGCAATGGTCTATAGTTTTTGGCTCTCATTCTGAGAGTAATTAAATGCCCCAACTAAATAGGAGGCAACAGGTCGATTTGATCGATATTGTGGAATGAGCAATTCATGTTCATCTTTGTGATTGAATGATTGAGCAATGACTATGTTGTGTTGTGGTTGATTTAGAGGTTAACATTCAGACATTTGACTGAATGAGCTACAATCTCATAAAAAGACATTCTGAGGTTCCACATCACCAATCGGTCAACCATTTGACCAATTTGGTGATCTGGAACCTCAGAAAGGCTTGTTATGAGATTGTAGCTCATTATCAGTAGGCGGTTGAACGATTCAGCAATTTGGAACCTTAGAATGACTTATTATGAGATTGTAGCTCATTATTAGCAAACGATTGACTTGTTTGCTAATAATGAGCTACAATTTCATAACAAGCCATTTTGAGGTTCTAGATCATCGAATCGGTCAGCCATTTGCTGATAATGAGTTAGAATAACAAGTCATTAAAAGCTTCCAGATTGCTGAATCAATCAACTATTTGTTGATAATGACCTACAATCTCATAACAAGTCATTCTTAGGTTCTATATTTCCAAATCAGTCAACCATTTGCTGATAATGAGCTACAATCTCATAACAATCTGTTCACTAGTTCCACATCGCCGAATCGGTCAACTGTTTGTTGATAATGAGCTATAACTCATAACAAGTCATTCTAAGGTTCTAGATCACTAAATCGGTCAATTGTTTGTTGATAATGAGCTATAACTCATAACAAGTCATTCTAAGGTTCTAGCTCACTGAATCTGTCAACCGTTTGCTTATAAAGAGCTACAATCTCATAACAAGCCATTCTGAGGTTCCAAATCATGGAATCAGTCAACCATTTGTTGATAATGATCTAGAATCTCATAACAAGCCATTGTGAGCTTCCAAATTGTTGAATCAGTCAACCATTTGTTGATAATGAGTTGTAATCTCATAAAAAGTCATTATGAGGTTCTAGGTCACCGAATCGGTCAACTGTTAGCTTATAATAAGCTATAATCTCATAACAAGCCATTCTGATGTTCCACATTACTGAATCAGTCAACCGTTTGCTGATAATGAGCTACAATCTCATAATAAGTTGTTTTAAGGTTCCAAATTGCCAAATCGGTCAACTGTTTCCTTATAATGAGCTACAATCTCATAATAAGTCATTCTGAGGTTCCATATCAGTGAATCAGTCAACCATTTACTGATAATAAACTACAATCTTACAACAAGCCATTCTGAGATTCCACAACACCGAATTGGTCAACCATTTGCTGATAATGAGCTACAATGTTATAACAAGTCATTTTGAGGTTCCAGATTGGCCTATTAATCAACTATTTGCTGATAATGAGCTACAATCTCATAACAAGCTATTCTAAGGTTTGATATCATTGAATCGGTCAATCATTTGTTGATAATGACCTACAATCTCATAACAAGCCATTCTGAGATTCCAAATAGCCAAATCGGTCAACCGTTTGCGGATAATGGCTACAATCTCATAACAAGTCATTCTAAAGTTCCACATCACTGAATTGGTCAACCGTTTGCCAATAATGAGCTACAATCTCATAACAAGTTGTTATGAGATCGTAGCTCATTATCACCAAACGGTTGTGAGATTGTAGCTCTAATAATGAGATCGTAGCTCATTATCACCAATTGGTTGATCGATTTGGTGATCTGGAAGCTCACAATGGATTTTTATGAGATTATAGCCAATTATCAGCAAATGGTTGACTAATTCGGTGATCTAGAATCTCAGAATAGCTTGTTATGAGATTGTAGCTCATTGTCAGCAAATGGTTTACCAATTTGGTGATCTAGAACCTTAAAATGGCTTGTTATGATATTGTAGCTTATTATCAGCAAATAGTTGACCGATTTGTCGATCTAGAACCTCAGAATGGCTTGTTATGAGATTGTAGCTCATTATCAACAAACGGTTGACTGATTCAATGATTTGGAACCTCAAAATAACTTGTTATGAGATTGTAGCTCATTATCAGCAAATGGTTGACTGATTCAATGATCTAGAATCTCAGAATAGCTTGTTATGAGATTATAGCTCATTATAAGCAAATGGTTGACCAATTCTGTGATCTAGAACCTGAGATTGACTTATTATGAGATTGTAGCTCATTATTAGCAAATAGTTGACCGATTTGGTGATGAGGAACCTAAGAACCACTTGTTATGAGATTATAGGTCATTATCAAGAATCAATTGACCTATTTGGTGATTTGGAAGCTCACACCAGCTTGTTATGAGATTATAGCCCATTATCAACAAATAGTTGACTGATTCGGTGATCTAGAATCTCAGAATGGCTTGTTATGAGATTGTAGCTCATTATCAAGAAATGGTTGACCAATTCAGTGATCTAGAACCTTAGAATGATTTGTTATGAGATGAATCGATCAAGTGTTTGCTTATAATGAGATACAATTTCATAACAAGCCTTTGCAATGTGGAACCTCAGAATGACTTGTCAACTATTTTCTGATAATGAGCTATAATCTCATAATTAGCTTCAATCTCATAACAAGCCATTCTAAGGTTCTAGATCTCTGAATCAGTCAACCGAGCTTGTTATGAGATTGTAGCTCATTATCAATAAACACTTGACCGATTCAATGTCTAGAAGCTCACAATGGCTTGTTATGAGATTATAGCTCATTATCAGCAAACAGTTGACAAATTTGGTGATCTGGAATCTCATAATGGCTTGTTATGAGATTGTAGCTCATTATCAGAAAATGGTTGACTGATTCAATGATATGGAACCTCAGAATGGCTTGTTATGATATTGTAGCTCATTATAAGCAAACGGTTGACCGATTCGATAATCTGGAATCTTAGAACGACTTGTTATGAGATTATAGCTCATTATCAGCAAACAATTGATCAATATGGTGTTATGGAACCTCAGAACAACTTGTTTATGAGATTGTAGCTCATTATCAGCAAATAGTTGACCGATTTGACAATCTAGAACCTTAGAATGGCTTGTTATGATTGTAGCTCATTATTAGAAAATGGTTGACCGATTCAGCAATATGGAATGTTAGAATGGCTTGTTATGAGATTATAGCTTATTATCAGTAACTGGTTAACTGATTCAGCAATCTAGAATCCTAGAACAACCTTTTATCAGATTGTAGCTCATTATCAGCAAACGGTTGACCGATCCAGCAATCTAGAACCTTACAATGGCTTGTTATGAGATTGTAGCTCATTATCAGCAAACAATTGACCAATTCATCGATTTGGAACCTCAGAACGACTTGATATTATATTGTAGCTCATTATCAGCAAATGGTTGACCGATTCAGCAATCTAGAATCTCAGAATGGCTTGTTATGAGATTGTATCTAATTATCAGCAAACAGTTGACGGATTCAGCAATCTAAAAGCTCACAATAGCTTGTTATAAGATTCTAGCTCATTATCAACAAATAGTTGACCGATTCAACTATCTAAAACCTTAGAATGACTTGTTATGATATTGTAGCTCATTATCAACAAATGGTTGATAGATTCGATAGTATAGAACCTTAGAACAACTTGTTATGAGATTGTAGCTCATTATCAGTAAATGGTTGAACGATTCACCGAAATAGAACCTTAGAATGGCTTGTTATAAAATTGTAGCTCATTATCAGAAAATGGTTGACCAATTTAGTTATCTGGAACCACACAACAGCTTGTTATGATATTATAGCTCATTATCAGCAAATGGTTGACCAATTCAGTGATCTAGAATCTCAGAATGACTTGTTATGAGATTGTAGCTCATTATTAGCAAATGGTTGACCAATTCGGTGAGCTAAAACCTTAGAATGGCTTGTGATGAGATTGTATCTTATTATCAGCAAGTAGTTTACTGATTTGGCAATTTGGAATTGTTATGAGATTGTAGCTCATTATTAGCAAACGATTGACCAATTCGGAGATCTAGAACCTCAGAATAGCTTGTTATGAGATTTAGCTCATTATCAGCAAATGGTTGACCGATTCAGTGATATGGTACCTTAGAATGGCTTTTTATGAGATTGTAGCTCATTATTAGCAAATATTTGACCGATTTGATGATCAAGAACCTCAGAACGGCTTGTTATAAGATTGTAGCTCATTATCAGTAAACAGTTAACCGATTCAACAATATGGAATCTCAGAATGGCTTATTATGAGATTGTAACTCATTATGAGAAAATAGTTGACCAATTCAGTGATATGGAACCTCAGAATGGCTTGGTATGCGATTCTAGCTCATTATAAGCAAACAATTGAATGATTTGGTGATCTAGAACCTTAGAACAGATTATTATGATATTGTAGCTCATTATCAACCTTCTAGATCGCTAAATTGGTCAATTGTTTGCTGGTAATGAGATATAATCTCATAATAAGCTATTCTGAGATTCTAGATCACTGAATCAATCAACCATTTGTTTATAATGAGCTAAAATAAATAGTTGACCGATTTGGTGATCTAGAATCTCACAATCGCTTGTTATAAGATTATAGCTCATTATCAACAAATAATTGACCAATTCGGCGATCTAGAATCTTAGAATAGCTTGTTATGAGATTGTAGCTTATTATAAGAAAATGGTTGACTGACTCGGTGATTTGTAAACTCAAAATAGCTTGTTATGAGACTACAGATCATAATCAACAAGCTGTTAACCAATTTGGCAATCTCAAAACTCACAACAACTTGTTATGAGATTCTAGCTCATTTTTAGCAAACGGTTAACCAATTTGACTATTTGGAACCTTAGAATGACTTGTCATGAGATTGTAACTCATTATCAGCAAATGGTTGACTAATTCAAGGATGAAGAACCTAAGAACCACTTGTTATGAGATTGTAGTTCATTATCAGGAAACAGTTGACCGATTTGGCAATTTGGAAGCTAACACTGACTTTTTATGAGATTATAGCTCATTATCAACAAATGGTTGACTGATTTGGCAATCTGGAATCTCAGAATGACTTTTTATGTGATTGTAGCTCATTATCAGCAAATGGTTGACTGATTTAGTGATCTAGAACCTTAGAATGACTTGTTATGAGATTGTAGCTCATTATCAGCAAGCGGTTGATTAGTTCAGTGATTTGGAACCTCAGAATGACTTGTTATGAGATTGTATCTCATTATTAGCAAGCAGACGACCAATTCAGCAATTTGGAACCTCAGAATGACTTGTTATGAGATTTTTGCTCATTATCAGCATATTTGATGAACGTTTGAAGTAGAGTCAACCATAATTTTAACATACCTTGACTGCGCAGCTAATAACTTGTGTATTTATCAAAATTTATTTTTTTTGATAGAAAGAAGACTCAAAACTAGAGGGCACTATTATTTTTCAAATTTGTTTTTCTATTTTCTACTATTTTTCATTGAACGTCAAACCTGGAAGTTTATATTTGATAAAAAACCTACATCTGATGCACGTCAAAATACATAGACCTAATTAATTCAAAAAATTTCAAATCTATATTCGTTAGAAAGCTTGTTCAAAGTACTTGTGCAATGCAAAAGGAGGTGTCCCTATTCTTCCATTTGAGCCCCGTGCTTGAGCCCCGAATCCATGAAAACTGCATATTGTTGTTAGCCTTTGCATATGGCATCAATTTTGGGGGTTTTGATAGAAAGTAGTTTCGTGATTTGGCTTTTCCCCAACATTTAGCAAAGCACTTTAGATTGAAAGTGTTCAGTTTCTATCAAAATTCAAATATGAATTTTTATAGAAACCTATGTCGGCCTCTTTGGTGTCATTTCGGGTTCAGAACAATTACATATAAATAAATATATGTTTTTGTCATCTTGTTAATTTGAAAGTCACAAAATACATCACAATTTGGAAAAAGAAGACAATTCTACAACTTGTGATGGGAAATAAAAAGAGAAGGCTAAATAAGAGTGCACGACATTATTTAGAAGATACTGAACATAGACTACGTGAAGAAGCTTGGGAAAGATATTATCAGAATAAACAAGGTACATGTCTATATCTCTTTATCTCTCTCTTTGTCCATATTTTAAGTTGATGATTATGACTTGTATTAATGAAACATGTAAGAATGATATTGCAATACTTAATTTGATAAAGAAGACCTAATTATATCTTTGTATGTAGGAAATTCTCAAGAAGCACAACCTTATGAAGTTGGAGAAGGGTTATCGCAAGGTGAACAAGCCCAACCTTTA
>MU227455.1:104431-127664 GCA_018584345.1 Thuja plicata | reverse complement strand
TAAGTAACACATTACACAATAATTTGGTAACCCAGAAACCCAAATAGGTAAAACTGGGGTGGGGATGACACCCACAAAAGTCTCCACTACTGCAGTAATAAAGTGTACCTATTAAGGTTACAATGTTGGATTACAAAGTGTAATCTACCCTGTTAAAGGTCTACTCTGTTAAAAGCTTCAAATCATTACAATATACCTTGTTAAAGGATTTAAACTTACAATGAAATAAGCACTTTGTTAAGAGATAAATAAAGGCCTGCTAAAACCACTCTGTTAAGAGATTTTCACCTGATACAATGATTAGAAAGTATCAATTAGTATCAAGTATTGATCTTTCGATGTACACTCTGATGCTGATGATGGATCTCCTCTTTTCAGTATCTCTTCTGATCTTACAATCTGAAATACCTTTACTCTGTTGTTCATTGTGTTATGCTCTGCTTGTAAACAAAATGACCCTTTGTGCATTTCATATCAAAATACAGTCACTTCAACAATTACTCTTCTGCCTCTTGCACATACATACAAAATAGGGTTTTGAAGCAATCTAATATATCTATATAGATTTGACAGTGAGATCTAGATCAATGATCAAGATCTGATATCCATGCCTAGATGGTAAAACAATTAATGCTTACAATGAGTCATGCATAGGATAAAACAATTAAATGCATAACTAACTCCATATGAGAATATTAAATGCACACAATGTCGGCCCAACAATCTTATACAAGTCGGTCGGATCACTTATCCTTTAAGTTTGTATCATTTCTGACATATATACAAAAAATATTCTGCTCGACACTTGTTTGTCTGTTGCTCGGCATTTAACATCTTTGTCTCTACTCGGCTTGGCAATGTAACTCGACTCTGCATAGTTTTAGCTCGGCCACAGTGATAGCAAACTAAAACTGCCTAGTGAAATGACTAAGTGTTGGACACTAATCATCAATATATCTTAGAGATTAACAATCTCCCCCTTTGATATTAGTGGCAAAAACACTTATCATTACTTCTGTACATTTCATCAAAATATTGTTTAAGTACGCTAAGTACTCCCCCTAGGAATATACTTATACAAAAAATTTTACAATGCCTTCAAAAATTATATACAAGTGTACCTTTGTTGTACTGATGTATCCTTTCATATCTCCTTACCAACTTCTGTACTAGCTACCTCCTTCAGTAGTACTAACTTCCTTACTAACTTCCCCCTTGTTTTTGTCACTAATTGCTGTTGGAGTTAAGTTATACTTATCCAACAACTGCTTATGAAACTACAGGGTGGATTCAAATGTTGTATCCCAGCTGTCCTTTGCAACCTTCATAACTTCTATTTTGATTTCTAGCTCGGCAACTAGACTTACTAAACTCTTTGCAGTCGATAGATTTTCACTGCTCTGTGATAACTCCTTTGCTTTTGAAAGTTCTTTCTGTATTACCTCCAAGTGAGGCAATAATCTTGTCTAAATAGTTATCAACTTGGCCCTTATGTGACCATCTTCAGCCATAAGCTCAACTATTCTCCTTTCTGCATTTATCAACTTATTAAAATGTAAAGAACTGGAGGTAGTATCTTTACCTATAGTATTACTAGTTGATCTCAAATCTAACTGTAGCTTCTCAACAAGCTGTAAATTATCCTTTGTGAAAAATTCAACATCACATAAATTCCTATACAAAGAATAAACATTGGCTGTAACTTTCTCTAAGGTTTCTACAAGAATAGAAAGTTCAACCTGTTTTGTTGCTATCTCTTATGAGATCTTCTCTAGAACTTTGCTCTCAAATCTTCTCCTGGACCATTGTAGAAGCTTCTCATTACTATCTATGTCCTCATCTATTACTTTTTGTACAATGGTGATGAGTTGATCTATGATTGGAGCTTGAGGCATTTCATCCTCTAAGTCAAAAGCTTTTGTAAATATGTCTTTGTTGTCATGCAACACCTGCTTTTGCTTTTGTTCTATCTTCATCTCTTCCTGTCTCTTCTTCCTTTTAAGAAACTCTTGAAGAGTCCCAATTTGTTCAAAAGATAACTCATTGGGATCTCATTGTGGAATCACAATGACTTCATCTAATGCTACATCTAAAATTTGTGACTTCTTCTTCAAGATCTTCTTCTTCTTCATTTCTGGAGAATTTATGCTCGGCAGCATAATGTCTTTCCCTTTGACAGTTTCTATATCCAATGCCTCCTTCAATTTTGTCAATATAGTTTGTGGATTCGGCATACCACCATTTTTAAGACCTGTAGGAGTGGATGATGCAGAGTGTGGTAGCTCAACCAACACTCATGCTGCCTCTTCTTCTTTAGGCTTATCAACAACATCTGTTGTTGCAACTCCACTATCCAAAACTATCTTCACAACCTCTAAAATAGGTGGATCTTGTGAAGTTACCTCTTGTTCAGTTGTTTGTTTTTGCTCTTCACCTTTTTGATCACTAATAACTTCAATTATTTCCTCAGATGTTGTGGTCTTCCCTTCTTCTATATCAGTTGCCTTAATAGGCAAATCAGTGTCTTTTCCACTCAGCATTTGTTGTTCCTCGGCATTCAAATTGCTTGGATCATCAACTATATAATCCAAAGGACTGTCTGCAGTCAAATCAACAGAGTTTGTTGCATCTAATGCATCCTTGGTATTTTCCTGTTTAGTGGAAATTTGATCTTTGACTATTTTTGGTTCAGGGGTAGTCTTTTATTCAACTTCTTGTATCTTTGACTCAAATTTCCCTTCACCAGATTTCTTGTCTTTTGGAACAATCAGTCCAAAAATCTCTTTCCAGATCCTTGTACTCTACTATACTAAACCTTCTATATCATTCTTCAAAACAACATATCCTCTGAGTTTGGGAACAAACCTATTCTTGTACTCCTCAATGAATTTGGCTCGTTGTTTAGAGGTTAAGTCAAGAATTATTTTGGCTAATGTTCCTTCTTGGATCTGTCTCTCAGTGGCAAGTGCAAATTCCCATTTGCTTGAAAAAAAGTCATATAGTTCATCAGGAACATGATTTTCTATCTCTATAGGATTCAATTTAAAGGTGCTCATCATGTCCAAGAGTGCTTCCTAAACTTTGTGCCTATTTGTTGTTTTCAACTTGTCATATTTGATGAACTTAAATGTTGCTAACCCTGCTAAATTCCTTAAAGTATCACATACCTCATCAATGTTTGCTAGTTTCTTGAATTGAGCTATAGGTATGTTGCTGGGTACATCTATTTCTATCTTCTCCTTGTCACTATCTTTTTGCAAGTTTAATTTCCTTCTTGGTCTCTTTGCTAGCTTACTAGGCTCAGCCTTAGGAGCAAACTTTTCTTCCTTACCAGAAGTACTTTCTACAATTTTTCTCTTGCCATATACTTTTTTTTTCACTTCTACTGGGGAAGTAACAGTTGATTCTCTTGTCCTTGGATGATTATTTATAGGAGGTGTAACCTTAGGTTTTGCTCAACTAGGCTTGGTTACAATAACAATTGATGGCTTCTTGCCCGTAACCTTCTGTGTAATTTCTTTTGATGCACTGACTTCCTCCTCAGTAGAAATATCCTCACCTTGTCCAATGGACAGACCTAGAGGCGCATCCTCAGGTTCTTCATCACTACCCAAGCCAACCATTTTCTTCATATTTTTCACTATCTTCTTTCTTTTCCTCTCCATAGTTCCTTCATTTAAACTTCTAGAGATCTTAGCCTTAGCTTCATCATAGTTTCCAAATCTCTCTGTAGTGGTGTCAATTGCCTCGGCTAGGAGTGCAATGATGGCAGCTGATGCTTCATCAACATTAATCTCATATGGGAATGGCTCCAAACATGTTATTCTAGGATTTACTACCTTGATATAAGTGTTATCTGTGTCAACTAGAAAACATATTTCCTCATAGTGTTTCTCCACTAATGACTTAGGAATCCTAGTCCTTAATCTCATTCTCTTCTTGAATTCCACAAAGTAGCAACCCATAATGCTATTGAAATTGCTCCCTAGTTTCTTTATACATTCACTGATCTGAATTGTAATGAGCCTATCCATTTTCCAAATAATATTTCCTAGAGTAGGAAATGTATCCTGAATGTAGAAGAATATACAAACTAGTAAAGAACCAAACTTACATGATGAGCTCTTAGCCTTCCTGATTGATGCAAGGTTCTCAGCTAACTATGTCTATTGTAGCTTGGCAAGATCATATGTGTGATTCTTCTTCACAATTTTCCATGCATGATCAACTACTGTAAAGGGAACACTGTCCAATCTGCTAGACTGATAGAACTTGTGTGCAATAACCCTTACTCCAAAATCAAGTTCTAGATCAGTAATTGTAGAGATAGTCATACCTCTATTATTCCATACTGCTCCAGTGTTCAATGTAATTTCCTCTTTGTTGTTATCCCTCATGGTCCACTTTCCATTCTCTACAAGATATCCAGTCACTTGATGAATCATACTCTTGGTGATCTTGACTGGTCCATTGTCTAGCCACATGCTCATGTCATGAACTCAGCTAAGGATAACTTTTATCCATTCATCTTTAAAGCCTTGGGGAAAATCTAGGGCACGAGTTAACCCTTTTTTAGCTAAATGTTTGAATTCTGCCTTTAGAACTCTATTTTTACATAGTTTTCTATAGGATTTCCTTAATTCATTATCTCCTACTTCTCCAATTTTAACCATATAGCATGATCAAACATCATGAATCATAAGTACCTTGGGAGGAATGGATGAGAGGGCTCCCATCAAATCACTTTGTATCACACTTTCTAGAACGGCTTGAAAGTTGAGAGGTTCACATTCATCACTCTAAATCAACTGAATTTGTTCTTGTTCTACCTCCATGTTCTTGGCTAGTGCAGAAGAACTTGCAGCCATAACTCTAAAATTTAGGGTTTGAGGGATGGAAAATAGAATACCTCAGCAAGTGATGCTTTGCACTATTCTGTGTTCACTGTTCAGTTCAAGATTTCTGTCGGCACACTGATGAAATCTTTGTTCTTATCCCTTTTAAGATCAATTTTGTAAATCACTTCAATCGCTCTGTAAATAGTAAAATTGCAAGGTAAAAATGAAGTGTCGACTATTCATCCCTTTTAAGCTACGAAAGGATAAAGGTAGGTGAGTATTAAATGTTTTTCCCATTGAGTTAGTGCAAGCCAGCTGTCCTCAACTTTAACACAACTTGCATCCCACTCGACTCACTACACTCGGCCTTCACAAAATTTTACTCGACCAACAAAACTCGGCACTCACTAAAGAACTCAGCTTTAGTGTACATGAATAGTACTCGACACCTGTAGTGCAATTTTCTCATCTCGGCATTTTGTCTTCAAGTATGTCCTGGTGCATCTTAACATATGCAAATATGGACTTTTTGTACATTTCATGTTAGGAACTGATGTAGGATAAGAATTTTAAATACAGTTCCTTACATACCTCTTTCTCTTAGTTGGAGATGATGTGATCACCTGATCTATTGGATTGGGTGACCTCAGCTTCATTAGCTTCACTGTTGCATGGTTCAAACTTCTTGACCCATGTCCTATTCATCTATTAGCTTATTTGCTCGACAGTAGGAGTTGGTACTCTAGTCTTGCAATCTTTCCTTGTATGTCCAATTTTCAGACAACTATGACAAACTAGGCTCCCATTCATCCAACTTTTAGACTTACCTCTGAAATGTGTCATGCAATTTTTTGAAACATGTCCATACTCACCATAGTAATGACAACTATGCCATGTATTGTAATCCCAATTGTGAGTATTACCTTTTCTTGGTGATTTCTCTTGTAACTTTTATGTCCATTAGTTTTTACCTTTAGATCTGCAATCTTGTGCTCTATGACCAAATTTGTGACAATTATAGCAATTACCATTGAGTCTAGGTGCTTTTCTTGCCTTTGCCTTACATTCACGTGCTTGGTGTCCAAACTTATTATAGTTAAATTAATAACCATTAAATTTGGTTTTAGGATTGGACTTACCATTCTTGCTTCGGCTTATGTTTGCTGAATGACCAGGTTTTCCACAGTGGTGACAAATAGGTTTCTTATTTCTTGGCTTTGCATTCTTTCTTTCACCTGTCTTAGATGATTCTTCATCCTTAGTGGTTGTATGTTGTTCAGTGTGACCTAATCCAGAAGAGTCTTTAGGTCTTCTCGATGCTTCCACCAGTTGTTCAAAGTAGCTCATAGCTGCACTTGGATCATTTACTCTATTATTGATTTCTTTCTTAGATCTCAATTCATCTTTCAATTGACTATTCTCAGATCTAAGATTAACAATCTCCAAGTATTTGTTGCTGATCTCCTGATTCATAAGTAGTAGTTGATTTTCCATGTCCACTTGATTAACTGTCATGGTTTGCACATCATGTGTTCTTTCATCAATTTTGGTAGTCAACATTCTCTTGTCTTCTTCTATCATAGCCTTGTCATCTTCATCTTTCTTTTTTTTTTCAACAACTTCACACATTCTTATTGATTGGGATTCTTGTTCTTTCTTCAAATTTTTGACTTCTTCACATAGTGCACCATTCTTTTCTAGTAGATTTTCTATTGTTGCATCACTCTCAGTAGAATCTTCATTCTGAAATAGATTTGTAGTGTCCTCTTCTTGATAATGAGTGTCATTCATTTGTTTGGCCAAATTTTTCCTTGCAGCCAAGGACTTCTTTAATTCTTGTCTTACAGACTCAAGCTGTTGGAGTGCTAGCTAAACATCAATCTTTTGATTCTCAATGATTTTACTCATCTTGTAGATCTCCATTTCAAGATCTAATTTCTCAAGCTAATTATAACCTTTTAGAGAACTCTAGCTCTGATACCAATTGTTGAAAATATAATAATGGGAAAGCAAGATACTAAAAGGGGGGTGAATCAGATCTTCAAATATAAACACTTAAAATAAACTGATAACACATTCATGCATAAATGAATCTAATGTAATCTTAGATAACATCCACACCATAAAATAAGTAACACATTACACAATAATTTGGTAACCCAGAAACCCAAATAGGTAAAACTGGGGTGGGGATGACACCCACAAAAGTCTCCACTACTACAGTAATAAAGTGTACTTGTTAAGGTTACAATGTTGGATTACAAAGTGTAATCTACCCTGTTAAAGGTCTGCTCTGTTAAAAGCTTTAGATCATTACAATCTACCTTGTTAAAGGATTTAAACTTACAATGAAGTAAGCACTTTGTTAAGAGATAAATAAAGGCCTGCTAAAACCACTTTGTTAAGAGATTTTCACCTGATACAATGATTAGAAAGTCTCAAGTATTGATCCTTCAATGTGCACTTTGACGCTGATGATGGATCTTCTCTTTTCAGTATCTCTTCTGATCTTACAATCTGATATACCTTTACTCTGTTGTTCACTGTGTTATGCTCTGCTTCTGAACAAAATAACCCTTTGTGCATTTCATATCAAAATGCAGTCACTTCAACAATTACTCTTCTGCCTCTTGCACATACATACAAAATAGGGTTTTGAAGCAATTTAATATATCTATACAAATCTGACAGTGAGATCTAGATCAACAATCAAGATCTAATATCCATGCCTAGATGGTAAAACAATTAATTCTTACAATGATTCATGCATAGGATAAAACAATTAAATGCATAACTAACTCCGTATGAGAATATTAAATGCACACAATGTCAGCCCAAAAAGCTTATACAAGTCGGTCAGATCACTTATCCTTTAAGTTTGTATCATTCTTGACAGATATACAAAAAAATTTCTCCTCGACACGTGTCTGTATGTCGCTCAACATTTAACATCTTTGTCTCTACTCGGCTCGGCAATGTAACTCGGCTCTGCATAGTTTTAGCTCGGCCACAGTGACAGCCAACTAAAACTGCCTAATGAAATAACTAAATGTTGGACACTAATCATCAATATATCTTAGAGATTAACAGTGCTTATTTACTATCTACAGAGGAGGGAGAACAACTCCCTGATCCTATCAATGTTTTACACCTAAAGAAGTTCTATCCATGATGCCTGTTCTGTCTGGGGGCATCCTTTGTACATAATTATTGATCCTAAAAAAATCTTTAAAAAAATGATATATTGTCAAAAATTCTAAAAATTGGAAAATGCCCTGAAAAAATGATCATCTTAGTGAAAACCTAGCAATAGGCGCTTTGATGTATCTTCAAAAAAATTAAATATTTCAAAAAAATATAAAAAAATAAAAAAAAACATTCAAATTTTTTTTTTAAAAATAGAAAAAGTGCCTTGGTGAAAACCTAGAAATAGGTGCCTTGGTAGCAAAAATTTAAAAAAATTATAAAAAGTCTTGAAAAAAAGAAGAAAAAAATGAAAAAATAAAAATAAAAAATTGTAATAAAATCCAAGTGGTGAAAACCTGAAAACGAGTGCTACTTGAGGCCTTTGCACCCCTGTTCCTTAGCGTGTGTCTGCAACACTTAGCCTCTCTCCATCATGCCTTGTCCTTGTTGCCTTGGTTTGAAATTGGTCTTTATCTTTGTCTAGGGGGCATACCTGTGTTAGCTTTGGTCTCTTGGATGTATTTGTCTTTAGGACGCTTCACAAATGGTATTTTTCAATACCACTCTCAACTGTATTTTTCAATACAACCCTTGACATCAAGTGTTTTTCAACACTTATCAGTTTGGTCTTACCCCTTTTTGTCATGCGGTCTTACCTGCTTGCAAGCATTCGTGTAACGCCCCGCCAGGGAACCCAAGAGAGATTAACCTAAACATGTCACAATGTGTGCTGAATAATTTTTTTTTTTTTAAAGTTAACATAAAGAAACATACAATCATGTGGAAGCGATTACCATTTATACACATGTCTTACACTCACATAGATTACACAACTCAAGGGTCCCATGACGTTGGATTACTTAAAGCAAAACATAACTAACATAATAGCAAAAGATTCTATCTGATTAAACATATCAAATACAACTTACATAACCATAATTACAATCCTCATGGATAACCATGAAACCACCATGAACTCACATCCACTGCACATGTCACAGGGTATGTAGTAATCACACTAAACTACTTACTATTACAATTTCCAGATTAGGTATCACATGCGATACACTAATACAAGAATTACAATAATGAAATTACATAATAAATGATGAAGGAACATAAAGAGCTCATCTGCAAAAAAACCATCAAGCACCTAGTACAAGGACGTTGAATCTTAATGGATAAAGAATCACTATCACCCATCCATGTGGAACCACAAAGGTCCACCCCACCATGCTGAGAAGATAACAACAGATCCCAATCGGATATCCAAAACCAACAAGGTATAACCACTAAGCAAGGGATCCTGACAGCTCTCTAATCTGATGTACTAATCATCATAGAAGGTAAGACTCACTAATTCAAAGGCAACTGAAAACTTAAGAAATCTAGCATGTGTATAGGAAGGTGTCATCATGTAGGTCTACCCTTAACTTCAGCCCAGATAATCATAATAGATTTCGGCACCCAAGTGACCATACACGGAGCTAATGTCCTCTCATACTGACAAGGCCCACTAACTATGTCAAATACCTCACAGGGCAACTAACATCTTATCCAAACCATCTTAGCCTATACTAGCACTCAAGCATGGGTGAGGGCACATTTTATTAATTCATTTTAATATCTCAAATATGTCTTTAGTTATCACTTATTAAGAAACTCTACAATAAGCAACCCCAGTAGTCTCTTACGGACACGAAACTTATTGCAAGCCACCTCCTACTACGCATCTAGGTAACCTACCCTAGGCTCAAAAATCCCAACAGATCTAGCATAGGTCACAACCCTAGTGTAACCCAAATCGGTATCCCATACAACAAGAATGATCACACATAGGTACACATACAGGTACATAATCGAAAGGGTCATCATGGTTAGTTTAGGGTAATAGCATAGGGCACACACATCATAGAGTAATCTAAAAAGATAAACATCCCCCAGCCTCTGTATACATCCTAGGTCGTCTAATGCCCCAAGTAACCACATATACAAGCACAAGAGAACACACAGATGCATAGGAATCAAAACGTCTTAAAAGACTGAAAAATAAACATAAGTGGATATACATTTTAAGCTAAATCTTCTAGGAACATCATTTAATACTAAAAATCTTATAAAACCACCCTCTATCAACTTTCCAATTACATAATGTTCCTAATCTCATTTCAAGATACACGTGTTACAAATCAATTACAATATAAATTCTCCTATTTTACGAATTGATTATAACAAGCTTTGATTATATCATGACTAAATATAATGTACATCAATTGATCAAAATTTACTACACTTATATATATTAATCATACAATCGATAATCCTCTAACACCATTAATAGAGAATCCGCATCCTCAAAAAAAAAGTAGCTAATAATAATAATTTTGACAATTAAGAATTAATACCATCAACTAAGAACCAATACTAATACATATTAATATATTAATTTAAGCTAACATTTAATATATTAATTAAAATTAATAATAAAATTTTATTAATTAAAATTAATAATTAACATATTAACAAAAATCAATAATTATTACATATTAATAAACATTCAATAATTAACATAATTTAGAAACTAAATTTAAAACTTAATATAATAAAACTAAGTACTAAAAAGTTTTTTTTAAATTTATAAAAACTAAATATATATATAAATAAATAAAAATCGCATATATATTTTGGGAAGGGGACCCGCGCGGGTTCCCCAACCCATGCGCGCCGCTGCCCAAGGCAGTCGGCTGCGTTGGTAGTCGTGCTGCTACAGTAGCACGGTACTGTCGGCAGTCCGGCTGCTTATAGCAACGCGATACTGCCTGAGCAGACCGCGGGTGGGTGGGTGCAGCCCACCGCTCCCCACCGCCCGTTTTTTTTTTTTTTTTAAATAAATAAATTTGTTTTAAGCACTATGCGCTTAGTTTTTTTTCTTTTTTCATTTTTTTAATTTTATTTTTATTTTTAAATTTAAACAAATATAATTTGCATTCCCCAAAAAGGGGTTTTTTTTTTTAAATATAATTTCGAAAATGGAAAGTTAAAAAGGAATTTTTCTTTTCTTTTTCTTTCACCAGTCTGAGAAAAAATAGAGAGTAAGTATTTTTCAATGAATTAATTTTTTGACAAGAATATATTCTTATTCTTTATTTATTTTTCATTCCTTCATAGTTACAACTATATAGCAAATTGATTTATTGATTTATAGGAGTTCTAGGATGAATCTATTAACGAAATTTTGTCAGCACAACGCTACTATAGCATAGAATATATAATTACGAGAATAATAGATCTGGGATTCACATAAATTCTGAAATTGCCAAACATAAAGCATCCACATATTAAATTTTCTCTTATAGTATAAATTATACGAGGAGTTTAATTTTTTTATTTCTAGGGGATCTAGAGGGAATTTCTTCTCAAAATTTTGACAACATAACCCTACGATGCTAAGATTATAGAAAATGAAAAAAATAGAGACCTGGGGTTTCTAGAGACACCCAAAAATATAAAAAATATCTATAAGTCATTTAAAGACCAAATTTAAGGAACATGCATTAAACATCACAAAAAACCTCAGATCTACGAAATTGAATCCATACAAAGCAAATGAAATCTACCTTAAATCTAATGCAAGAAATGGAAGAATGTAGCTTGGAGAATGAAAGTAAATCTGAAAACCCTCAAGTCCAATTCAACCACAGATATAGCACAATGTAGATCCAAACACACACACACAAGCAATAGAAAACCCTGAAACTTTGAAGAAACCAAGATCCACAACAATCCTCTATTCTTTTAAAAAAACCCCAAAACACCAAGAGCTCTCCAATTCTCAAAAACCTGTTTTGAGAGAATGAATGACCAATTCCTCCTAAAGAGATCCAAATTCCCTAAAACATGCAAACGTGAATGACAACTCCCAAGTCAATCCCTAGTTTAACTCAACTTGAAAATTGAAAGTAAATCCAATTAATTAAATAAAATATCCTTTATTGCCACAACTCAAATTAGACTCCTAATTACAAGTTAAGATCTTTTCAATTTAAAATATTTTTTTAACACAATTATGCACATGTAATTAATAAAATATTTAATTAAATAGATTAAATATTTATGTCACAATAATGCATGCAACCAAATATTTAATTATTTAATTAATCATATAAGCTCACACAATATAGCTTTTCAATTAAATATTTAATTAAATCATATATCCAAATATTTCAATTTAATTAATTATTTAAAATAAACTTTGGATATAATTAAATCATTAATTCAACTATAATCCATTAATTCACTAAACATGGAAAATCACTCAATAATCTAATACCACTCTCAACTGTATTTTTCAATACAACCCTTGACATCGAGTGTTTTTCAACACTTATCAGTTTGGTCTTACCCCTTTTTGTCATGTGGTCTTACCTGCTTGCAAGCATTCGATCCTTATCCTCGGAACTCAGTATCAGTTAACACACTTAAATTTTTAAACGCAACACTTAATGCTTGAGCTATGTCATGATCTTTTCTTTATGTGTTGATTGTTATCAATTTTTGTTGAGTGTCCTTGTCTAATAAGTCTCTCCATGATGCATAGCTAGAGGACTTGGGGCATGGAACATATTTTTATTTGCTTCATACTTTATGCTTCACCATTTTTGCACAATCGTTCTATTGGTCATCTTGGCCTCTATGTCTTGATGCGAGCATGATTTTGCTACATTAAATTGGTTGGGTAAGCTAACAACGAGTCATCTTGACCTTTATGTCTTTGATGCTTATGTTAGAATCTTTCCACATTCCAATATGATATTAATCTCATTCATATCTTCATAGTTGCGCTTGTGACTAGTGATGATTGTGTGATTTTTCGATGTTCGTTAATAATGGCTCAATGATAAAAATAAGTTCCTTAACATTTTGTAATGAATGATGAACACAAAATCCTATGTTTGTTTCTCTATTGTAAGTACACCTTTGCATTTTCATGTAGCTTGCATTGTTAGACTTCATATTAGTTTGCATTTTTAGGTTGCATTATGAGTTTGCGAGGGTTTTCCTTCATCTCTTTTGTGGACTTTTAATCAACTGTGATCATGTTCTGATCTTTATTTTCTTATCTTCTTTCGTGATCTCAATCAAAAATTTTGATCTTAAACAGTTTATTAATTTTGGGGCATTCTCTTTCTTGAGGCAAATTCTCTTTCTTCTCTCCATTTCTTTCCACCTCTTCCAAACTTCTATCTTCCATTATCTTTCACCAAACTTCTTTTCTTCTAATTTAACCTTGGGGAATAATCTTTCATGCTTGATGATTTACCTTGGTTCTGTGATCCTTATATCTTTCATTTTACATCAGGAACCTTATCTTTAGTTCGATTTGATCAAATTTATTGATTTGTTATTTCTCCTCTATCTCATTTCGATTTTGATCACGAGGGGCAGTACCTATCAAACTTCAATCTTTGATTCAGCTTTACATCAGTCTTCCTTGATCAAATTGTAATTAATTCAATTATTTCAATATTTCCTAAGGTTTGATCATTTTTATCTAATTAAGAGATTTAATTTCCTTTTAATTAAATAAAATTTATCTTATTTAATTAAAAGATTTAATCTCTCTTTTAATTGAATAAAATTTATCTTATTTAATTAAATTAAATTTCTCTTATTTAATTAAATTAAATTCCTCCAATTTAATTAAATAAAATTCTTCTAAATTATTTAATTATAAAAAAAAACCCTCTTTTAATTAAATAAATAAAAATCCCCACTTAAAGTACTTTATTAGATGAAAAATAAAATAACTTAAATAAAAATAAATAAAATCTCTTTTTCGTCACATCTTCCTAAGCGGTGGGTTTTTGCCTCTTAATCTCAATCATTGATCATTTTCTTTTTGCCTCTTAATCTCAACCGTTCACTTTCCTTTAAAAGGAGACCTCTCCTTCTCATTTTGATATTAGAGTTTTCATAGTATTGTTATGCTGTAGGTTTGGAGAGAAATTTTAGAGGAGGATTTAAGCACTTGAGCTTGGATATTGCAATTTCTCTTTTCTTGTCTTCTTTTTCTTCTTGCATCCATGGCTACTCATGTAGATTAGATTCATGTTTATTTTCATAGATTAAACTTGTATTTGTATTTTCTTTCATAGATTAACCATGCATTATTATCATTTAGATTAATTTAGTTTCATGCATTGTTATCATATAGAGTAAATCTCATTTTCATACATTTGAATATCTCATTTCATGATGTACTTTCATAGGCACTAACTATGTCAATCTGAGGGCCTCCATTTCAAACATTTGCACTCCATGACTAGAGAGCTATGGATCGATATTTGAGGCCTCATTCTTGAGCAACCTTGGATGGAATGATCTATAAAAGTGTGACACATTTTCATCACATAGTATTTGAGTAGACCTTGAGTGGTATTTGAGTGGTTAGTGGTTTTTGAATGGTATTTGAGTAGAATTTGAGTGATTTTTGAGTGGTTTTTGAGTGGAATTTGAGTGGTACTTAAGTGATTTTTGAGTAAATTTTGAGTGGACTTTGAGTGGTATTTGAGTGAATTTTGAGTGGTATTAGAATAGATTTTGAGTGGTATTTGAGTGGTGTTTGAATGGTATTTGAGTATATTTTGAGTGGTCTTTGATTTTGAGTGGTTTTTGAGTGGATTTTGAGTGGTATTTGAGTAGATTTTGAGTGGTTTTTGAGTGATATTTGAGTGGTATTTGAGTAGATTTTGAGTGGTGTTTGAGTAGACTTTGAGTGGTATTTGAGTAGATTTTGAGTGGTCTTTGAGTGGTTTTTGAGTGAATTTTGAGTAGACTTTGAGTGGTATTTAAGTAGATTTTGAGTAGATTTTGAGTGCTATTTGAGTGGATTTTGAGTGGTATTTGAATGGATTTTGAGTAGATTTTGAGTGAAATTTGAATGGTATTTGAGTGGATTTTGAGTGAATTTTGAGTGATTTTTGAATGGTGTTTGAGTGGACTTTGAGTGGATTTTGAGTGGTATTTGAGTGGACTTTGAGTGGACTTTGAGTAATTTTTGAGTGGATTTTGAGTGAAATTTGAGTAGATTTTGAGTGGTATTTGAGTGGTTTTTGAGTGGACTTTGAATGGTATTTGAGTGGTATTTGAATGGAATTTGAGTAGTGTTTGAGTGGACTTTGAGTAAAATTTGAGTGGTATTTAAGTGTATTTTGAGTGGATTTTGAGTGAATTTTGAGTGTATTTTGAGTGGTGTTTGAGTGGACTTTGAATGGATTTTAAATGGATTTTGAGTGGTTTTTTAGTGGACTTTGAGTGGACTTTGAGTGATATTTGAGTAGTTTTTGAGTAGATTTTGAGTGGTATTTGAGTGGACTTTGACTGGTATTTGAGTGAAATTTGAGTGGTATTTGAATGGATTTTGAGTGGTATTTGAGTGATTTTTTAGTGGTGTTTAAGTAGATTTTGAGTGGTTTTTGAGTGGACTTTGAGTTGACTTTGAGTGGATTTTGAGTAGATTTTGAGTGGATTTTAAGTAAAATTTGAGTGGTATTTGAGTGATTTTTTAGTAGAATTTGAGTAGTATTTGAATAGTTTTTGAATGGATTTTGAGTGGTATTTGAGTAGACTTTAAGTGGTTTTTGAGTAGTTTTTGAGTGAACTTTAAGTGGTATTTGAGTGGATTTTGAGTGGTATTTGAGTAGATTTTGAGTGAAATTTAAGTGAATTTTGAGTGGTATTTGAGTGGAATTTGAGTAGAATTTGATTGGATTTTGAGTGGTTTTTGAGTCGACTTTGAGTGGTATTTGAGTAGATTTTGAGTGGACTTTGAGTGGATTTTGAGTGGTATTTGAGTAGATTTTGAGTGGTTTTTGAGTAGTTTTTGAGTGGATTTTGAGTGAAATTTGAGTTAGAATTTGAGTTGGATTTTGAGTGGTATTTGAGTAGATTTTGAGTTGTATTTGAGTGAAATTTGAGTGGTATTTGAGTGATTTTTGAGTGGACTTTGAGTGGTTTTTTAGTGGTATTTGAGTAGATTTTGAGTGGTATTTGAGTAAATTTTGAGTAGATTTTGAGTGGTATTTGAGTGGATTTTGAGTGGTGTTTGAGATGACTTTGAGTGAATTTTGAGTGGTATTTGAGTGAAATTAGAGTGGTATTTTAGTGTATTTTGAGTGGTATTTGAGTGAATTTTGAGTGGACTTTGAGTGGTTTTTGAGTGGTTTTTGAGTGGACTTTGAGTGGTATTTGAGTCATATTTGAGTGGTATTTGAATGGATTTTGAGTGGTTTTTGAGTAGAATTTGAGTGGTATTTGAGTGTATTTTGAGTGGTATTTGTGTGAATTCTGAGTGGACTTTGAGTGGTTTTTGAGTGGTATTTTAGTAGAATTTGAGTATATTTTGAGTGAATTTTGAGTAGATTTTGAGTGGTGTTTGAGTGGACTTTGAGTGGATTTTGAGTGGTATTTGAGTGGACTTTAAGTGGTATTTGAATGCTATTGGAGTAGATTTTGAGTGGTATTTGAGTGGTATTTGAGTGGACTTTGAGTGGTATTTGAGTGGACTTTGAGTGGTATTTGATAGATTTTGAGTGATTTTTGAGTGGTATCTAAGTGGTTTTTTAGTAGTTTTTGAGTGGATTTTGAGTGGTGTTTGAGTAGATTTTGAGTAGTTTTTGAGTGGACTTTGAGTGGTATTTGAGTTGACTTTGAGTGGATTTTGAGTCAAATTTGAGTGGTATTTGCATGATTTTTGAATGGACTTTGAGCGGTATTTGAGTGGTATTTAAGTGGACTTTGAGTGGTTTTTGAGTGGATTTTGAATAAATTTTGAGAGGTGTTTGCGTAGTTTTTTAGTGGACTTTGAGTGAAATTTGAGTGGTATTTGAGTGGTTTTTGAGTAGATTTTGAATGGTTTCTGAGTGGATTTTGAGTGGTATTTGAGTAGATTTTGAGTGGATTTTGATTAGATTTTGAGTGGACTTTGAGTACATTTTGAGTGGACTTTGAGTGGATTTTGAGTGGATTTTGATTAGATTTTGTGTGGTATTTGAGTGGATTTTGAGTAGATTTTGAATGGTTTTTGAGTGGTATTTGAGCAGATTTTGAGTGGACTTTAAGTGATTTTTGTGTGGATTTTGAGTGGATTTTTAGTGGTATTTGAGTGGTTTTTGAGTGGTATTTGAGAGGATTTTGAGTGGTCTCTGAGTGGTTTTTGAATGGTATTTGAGTGGATTTTGAGTAGTATTTGAGTGGATTTTGGTTAGATTTTGAGAAGATTTTGAGTGGCATTTGAGTGGACTTTGAGTGGTATTTGAGTGGATTTTGAGTGGACTTTGAGTGATATTTGAGTGGTTTTTTAATGGATTTTGAGTGATATTTGAGTGAATTTTGAATAGATTTTGAGTGGTATTTGAGTGGTATTTGAGAGGATTTTAAGTGGTATTTGAGTGGTTTTTGAGTGGTTTTTGAGTAGATTTTGAGTGGTATTTGAGTGAATTTTGAGTGGTTTTAGAGTGGTGTTTGAGTGGACTTTGAGTGCATTTTGAGTGGATTTTGATTGATATTTGAGTGGTATTTGAGTGGCATTTGAGTGATTTTTAAGTGGTATTTTGAGTGGTATTTGAGTGGACTTTGAGTGTATTTTGAGTGGTTTTTGAGTGGATGTTGAGTGGTATTTAAGTGGTTTTTGAGTGGTATTTAAGTAGATTTTGAGTGGATTTTGAGTAGATTTTGAGTGGTATTTGAATAGATTTTGAGTGGATTTTGAGTTGTATTTGAGTGGTATTTGAATGAATTTTGAGTGGTTATTGAGTTGATGTTGAGTGGTATTTGAGTGTGGTATTTGAGTGGTATTTGAGTGGTATTTGTATGGATTTTGAGTGGACTTTGAGTGCTATTTGAGTAATTTTTGAGTAGATTTTGAGTGGTGTTTGAGTGTATTTTGAGTAGATTTTAAGTGGTATTTGAGTAAATTATGAGTGAATTTTAAGTGATATTTGAGTGGTTTTTGAGTGGTATTTGAGTGGTTTTTGAGTAAATTTTGAGTGGATTTTAAGTGATATTTGAGTGGTTTTTGAGTGCTATTTGAGTGATTTTTGAGTAGACTTTGAGTAGTGATATTTCAGTAGTTTTTGAGTGGTATTTGAGTATTTTTTGAGTGGATTTTAAGTGGTATTAGAGTAAATTTTGAGTGGATTTTAAGTGATATTTGAGTGGTATTTGAGTGGACTTTGAGTGGTATTTGGATGATTTTTGAGTGGACTTTAAGTGGTATTTGAGTGGATTTTTAGTGGTATTGAGTGAATTTTGAGTGGTATTTGAGTGGTTTTTGAGTTGATTTTGAGTGGTGTTTGAGTAGACTTTGAGAGGTTTTTGAGTGGTATTTGAATAGATTTTGAGTGGTTTTTCAGTGGATTTTGAGTGGTATTTGAGTGTAATTTGAGTGGATTTTGAGTAGAATTTGAGTGAATTTTGAGTGCATTTTAAGTGGTATTTGAGTCAATTTTGAGTGGTATTTGAGTGGTTTTTGACTGGATTTTGAGTAGTGTTTGAGTGGATTTTAAGAGGTTTTTGAGTGGTATTTGAGTAAATTTTAAGTGGACTTTAAGTGGACTTTGAGTGGTATTTGAGTGGTATTTGAGTGGTATTTGAATAGATTTTGAGTAGATGAGTAGATTTTGAGTGGTATTTGAGTTGATTTTGAGTGGTATTTGAGTGAATTTAAAGTGGATTTTGAGTGATATTTGAGTGGTATTTGAGTGGATTTTGAGTGGTATTAGAGTGATTTTTGAGTGAACTTTGAGTGGATTTTGAGTGGTATTTGAGTGGAATTTGAATAGATTTTGAGTGGTATTTGAGTGGATTTTGAGTTGTATTTGAGTGGTTTTTGAATGAACTTTGAGTGGATTTTGAGTGGTATTTGAGTAGACTTTGAGTGGATTTTGAATGGTTTTTGAGTCAAGTTTGAATGGATTTTGAGTGGCTTTTGAGTGGTATTTGAGTGGAGTTTGAGTGAATTTTGAATGGTATTTGAGTGGATTTTAAGTGGATTTTGAGTGGTTTTTGAGTGGACTTTGAGTAGATTTTTAGTGGTATTTGAGTGAATTTTTAGTGGATTTTGAGTGCTTTTTGAGTGGATTTTTAGTGGACTTTGAGTAGATTTAGAGTGGTATTTGAGTGGACTTTGAGTAGATTTTTAGTGGTATTTGAGTGGACTTTGAGTGGTATTTGAATAGATTTTGAGTCATTTTTTAGTGTAATTTGAGTGGTATTTAAGAAGATTTTGAGTGGTATTTGAATGGTTTTTAAGTGTATTTTGAGTGGTGTTTGAGTAGACTTTGAGTGGTATTTGAATGGTTTTTTAGTAGACTTTGAGTGGTATTTGAGTGTTATTTGAGTGGTTTTTGAGTGGACTTTAAGTGGTTTTTGAGTGGTATTTGAGTTGTTTTTTAGTGTATTTTAAGTGTTATTTGAGTGGGTTTTGAATGGATTTTGAGTGATATTTGAGTGGATTTTGAGATGAATTTGAGTGGTATTTGAGTGGACTTTGAGTAGTTTTTGAGTGGTATTTGAGTGAATTTTGAGTGGTATTTAAGTGGATTTTAAGTGGTATTTGAGTTGTATTTGAGTGATTTTTGAGTGGACTTTGAGTGGTATTTGAGTAGATTTTGAGTGGATTTTGAGTGGTATTTGAGTGAATTTTGAGTGGTATTTGAGTGGTGTTTGAATAGATTTTGAGTGGTGTTTGAGTGGTGTTTGAGTGTATTTTAAGTGATATTTTAGTGGTTTTTGAATGGTGTTTGAGTGTATTTTGAGTGGACTTTGAGTGGTGTTTGAATAGTTTTTGAGTGGAGTTTGAGTGGTATTTGAGTGGATTTTGAGTGGACTTTAAGTGCATTTTGAGTAGAATTTGAGTGGTATTTGAGTCAATTTTGAGTGGACTTTGAGTAAATTTTGAGTGGTATTTGAATAGATTTTAAGTGGTTTTTGAGTAGATTTTGAGTTGTATTTAAGTGAAATTTGAGTGGTATTTGAATGGATTTCAAGTGGATTTTGAGTGGTATATGAGTGATATTTGAGTGGATTTTGAGTGGTGTTTGAGTAGACTTTGAGTGGATTTTGAGTGGTATTTGAGTGGTTTTTGAGTGGTATTTGACTCGATTTTGAGTGAATTTTGAGTAGTGTTTGAGTGGACTTTGAGTGGTTTTTTAGTGGACTTTGAGTAGATTTTAAGTGGATTTTGAGTGGTTTTTTAGTGGAATTTGAGTGGATTTTGAGTGGTATTTGAGTTGACTTTGAGTGATATTTGAGTGGATTTTAAGTGGTATTTGAATAGTTTTTGAGTGGACTTTGAGTGGTATTTGAGTGGATTTTGAGTGGTTTTTGAGTGGAATTTGAGTGGTATTTGAATAGATTTTGAGTGGTTTTTTAGTGCTATTTGAATAGTTTTTGAGTGGTATTTGAGTAGTATTTGAATGGACTTTGAGTGGTTTTGAGTGGTATTTGAGTGGTATTTGAGTGAATTTTGAGTGGTATTTGAGTAGACTTTGAGTAGTTGATAAGTCAATCTAATGGCCATCTTTTGATAACACTTTTTGCCGTCTTCACGATAAAGTTTACTTGCAATTGATACTTGAACTTATAATTTTTTTTTTATATTTTATGTAAGAAATGGACATAAGTAAGAAGTTAGATGGTGAAAAGGTTATGAAAGTATGACACTTGGAGTGAATTTTGAGTGGTATTTGAATAGATTTTGAGTGGTATTTGAGTCAAATTTGAGTGGATTTTGAGTGGTATTTGAGTAATATTTGAGTGAATTTTGAGTGGTGTTTGAATGATATTTGAGTGGTTTTTGAGTGGTATTTGAGTGGATTTTGAGTGGTATTTGAGTGGTATTTAAATCAATTTTGAGTGGTTTTTGTGTGATATTTGAGTGATATTTGAGTGGATTTTGAGTGGTGTTTGAGTGGACTTTGAGTAGATTTTGAGTGGTATTTTGAGTGGACTTTGAGTGGTCTTTGAGTGGATTTTGAGTGGTGTTTGAGTAGATTTTAAGTGGAATTTGAGTGGTATTTGAGTGGATTTTGAGTGGTATTTGAATAGATTTTGAGTAAAATTTGAGTGGTGTTTGAGTGAATTTTGAGTGGATTTTGAGTGATTTTTGAGTAGTGTTTGAGTAGACTTTGAGTGGTATTTGAGTGGACTTTGAGTGGACTTTGACTAATTTTTGAGTGGTTTTTTAGTTGAATTTGAGTGGTATTTGAGTAGATTTTGAGTGGTATTAAAGTGGACTTTGAGTGGTATTTGAGTAGATTTTGAGTGGTTTTTGAGTGGATTTTGAGTAGATTTTGAGTGGTATTTGAATAGATTTTGAGTGATTTTTGAGTGAAATTTGAGTGGTGTTTGAGAGTATTTTGAGTGGATTTTGAGTGTTATTATTTGGATTTTAAGTGGTATTTGAGTAGTGTTTGAGTGGACTTTGAGTGGTATTTGAGTAGATTTTGAGTGGTATTTGAGTGAATTTTGAGTGGTGTTTGAGTGGACTTTGAATGGATTTTAAGTAGATTTTGAGTGGTTTTTGAGTGGACTTTGAGTGGATTTTGAGTGGTATTTGAGTAGTTTTTGAGTGGATTTTCAGTGGTGTTTGAGTGTATTTTGAGTCGATTTTAAGTGGTATTTGAGTGAATTTTGAATGGATTTTGAGTGATATTTGAGTGGTTTTTGAGTGGTATTTGAGTAGTTTTTGAGTGGACTTTGAGTGGTATTTGGATGGTCTTTGAGTGGTATTTGAGTGGATTTTGAGTGGAATTTGAGTGGTTTTTGAGTTGATTTTGAGTGGTGTTTGAGTGGACTTTAAGAGGTTTTTGAGTGGTATTTGAGTGGTATTTGAATAGATTTTGAGTGGTTTTTGAGTGAATTTTGAATGGTATTTGAGTGATATTTGAGTAGATTTTGAGTGGTATTTGTGTGGATATTGAGTGGTATTTGAGTCAATTTTGAGTGGTTTTTTACTGGATTTTGAGTGGTGTTTGTGTGGACTTTGAGTAGATTTTGAGTGGTTTTTGAGTAGATTTTATGTGGACTTTAAGTGGATTTTGAGTGGACTTTGAGTGGTATTTGAGTGGTTTTTGAGTAGTATTTGAATAGATTTTGAGTGGATTTTGAGTGGTATTTGAGTGGATGAGTAGATTTTGAGTGGTATTTGTGTTGATTTTGAGTGGAATTTGAGTGAATTTTAAGTGGTATTTGAGTGGATTTTGAGTGGTGTTTGAGTGGATTTTGAGTGAATTTTGAGTGTAATTTGAGTAGTATTTGAGTGAAATTTGAGTGGAATTTGAGTGGTATTTGAGTGGATTTTGAGCTGTATTTGAGTGATTTTTTAGTAAACTTTGAGTGGATTTTGAGTGGTATTTGAGTGGACTTTGAGTGGATTT
Organism: Thuja plicata; assembly: GCA_018584345.1. Classification (NCBI taxonomy): domain Eukaryota; kingdom Viridiplantae; phylum Streptophyta; class Pinopsida; order Cupressales; family Cupressaceae; genus Thuja; species Thuja plicata. The sequence continues at coordinate 105,202 of MU227455.1, read as the reverse complement.
TGAATAGTTTTTTAGTGGATTTTGAATAGATTTTAAGTGGTATTTGAGTGGATTTTGAGTGGTGTTTGAGTTGAGTTTGAGTGGATTTTGAATGCTATTTGAGTGGTATTTTAGTGGAGTTTGAGTGAATTTTAAGTGGTATTTGAGTGGATTTTAAGTGAATTTTGAGTGGTGTTTGAGTGAACTTTGAGTGGATTTTGAGTCATTTTTTAGTGGAATTTGAGTGTAGTTTGAGTGGATTTTGAATAGATTTTCAGTGGTTTTTGAGTGGATTTTTAGTGGACTTTGAATAGATTTAGAGTGGTATTTGAGTGGACTTTGAGTGGTATTTGAATGATTTTTGAGTGGACTTTGAGTGGTATTTGAGTGAATTTTGAGTGGTATTTGAGTCATTTTTGAGTGAATTTTGAGTGGTATTTGAGTGGTATTTGAGTGATTTTTCAGTGGTGTTTGAGTGGTTTTTGAGTGGACTTTGAGTGGTATTTGAGTGTTATTTGAGTGGTTTTTTAGTGGACTTTGAGTGTATTTGAGTGGTATTTGAGGGGTTTCTGAGTGTATTTTGAGTGGGTTTTGAATAGATTTTGAGTGATATTTGAGTGGATTTTGAGATGAATTTGAGTGGTATTTGAGTAGACTTTGAGTAGTTTTTTAATGGTATTTGAGTGGATTTTGATTGGATTTTGAGTAGATTTTGAGTGGTATTTGAGTGGTATTTGAGTGATTTTTGAGTGGACATTGAGTGGTATTTGAATAGATTTTGAGTGGATTTTG
>MU227455.1:48547-62632 GCA_018584345.1 Thuja plicata | reverse complement strand
TGAATTTTGAGTGGATTTTAAGTGGTATTTGAGTAGAATTTGAGTGGTATTTGAGTGAATTTTGAGTGGACTTTGAGTGGTATTTGAGTGATTTTTGAGTGGATTTTTAGTGGACTTTGAGTTGACTTTGAGTGGACTTTGAGTGGTATTTGAGTGAATTTTGAGTGATTTTTGAGTGAATTTTGAGTGGATTTTTAGTGGTATTTGAGTAGATTTTGAGTAGAATTTGTATGGTATTTGAGTGCTTTTTGAGTGGATTTGGAGTGGGATTTTGAGTGGTATTTGAGTGGATTTTAAGTGGACTATGAGTGGATTCTGAGTGGACTTTGAGTGGTATTTGAGTGGATTTTGAGTGGTTTTTGAGTGTATTTTGATTGGATTTTGAGTTGTATTTGAGTGGATTTTGAGTCGACTTTGAGTGGTATTTGAGTGGATTTTGAGCGGTATTTGAGTGGTATTTGAATAGATTATTAGTGGTTTTTGAGTGGTTTTTGAGTGGAATTTGAGTGGTATTTGAGTGGAATTTGAGTGGTATTTGAGTGTATTTTGAGTGGATTTTGAGTGGTATTTGACTGGTTTTTGAGTGGATTTTGATTGATGTTTGAGTGGACTTTGAGTGGATTTGGAGTGGTATTTGAGTAGTTTTTGAGTGGTATTTGAATGGTTTTTGAGTGGACTTTGAGTGGTATTTGAGTGGACTTTAAGTGGTTTTTGAGTGGATTTTGAGTGGATTTTGAGTGATATTTGAGTGGAATTTGAGTGGGTTTTGAGTGGACTTTGAGTGGTTTTTGAGTGGATTTTGAGTGGTATTTGAGTGGTATCTTCATGAAATTTAAAATGGAGGCATTTGACATCAAAATATTAGGTGAGTTTTCCTCTGATTGAGAGAATTGAAACTTTAAATTAATATTTCAAATGAGCTCCGATCTTCTTGAAATTTAAATTGGAATCATTTCACATCAAAATATTAGGTGGGTTTTCCACTGATTATGTAAAATTGGAACTTGAAATTAATATTTCAAACGAGATCAGATCTTCGCAAAATTTAAAACAGAAGAATTTGACATCAAAATATTAGGTGGGTTTTTCTCTGATTGAGAAAAATTGAAACTTTAAATTAATATTTCAAATAAGATCCGATCTTCATAAAATTTAAAATTGAAGTATTTGACATTAAAATATTAGGTGGGTTTTCCTCTGATTGTGTAAAACTTAAAATTTAAATTAATATTTGAAACTTTAAATTAATATTTTGATGTCAGATGCTTCCAATTTAAAATAGAAGCATTTGACATCAAAATATTAGGTGGATTTTCCTCTGATTGAGCAAAATTGAAAGTTTAAATTAATATTTCAAATGAGCTCCGATGTTCATGAAATTTAAAATGGAAGCATTTGACATCAAAATATTCGGTGGGTTTACCTGTGATTAGGCAAAATTGAAACTTTTTTGTGACACTTTTTACGTTTGGGAGAAAAATTGAATGTTTAAATTAATATTTCATATGAGCTCCGATCTTTGTGAAATTTAAAATGGAAGCATTTGACATCAAAATATTAAGTGGGTTTTCCTCTGATTGAGAGAATTGAAACTTTAAATTAATATTTGAAACGAGCTTCGATCTTTGTGAAATTTAAATTAGAAGCATTTGACATCAAAATATTAGGTGGGTTTTCGACTGATTATGTAAAATTGATACTTGAAATTAATATTTCAAATGAGCTTGGAACTTCGTGAAATTTAAAATAGAAGCATTTGACATCAAAATATTTGGTGGGTTTTCCTCTGATTGAACAAAATTGAAACTATAAATTAATATTTCAAACGAGATCCAATTTTTGTGAAACTTAAAATGGAAGCATTTGACATTAAAACATTAGGTGGGTTTTCCTTCGATTGTGTAAAAATGAAACTTTAAATTAATATTTTGATGTCAGATCCTTCCAATTTAAAATAGAAGCATTTGACATCAAAATATTAGGTGGGTTTTCCTCTGATTGAGCAAAATTGAAAGTTTAAATCAATATTTCAAATGAGCTCCGATGTGAGTGAAATTTAATATTGAAGCATTTGACATCAAAATATTACATGTGTTTACCTCTGATTGTGCAAAATTGAAACTTTTTTGTGACAGGTTTTACGTTCGGGAGCAAAATTGAATGTTTAAATTAATATTTCAAATGAGCTCCGATCTTCGTGAAATTTAAAATGGAAGCATTTGACATCAAAATATTAGGTGGGTTTTCCTTTGATTGAGAGAAATGAGACTTTAAATTAATATTTTAAACGAGCTCCGATCTTTGTGAAATTTAAGTTGGAAGCATTTGACATCAAAATATTAGGTGGGTTTTCCACTGATTGTGTAAAATTGAAAATTGAAAATAATATTTCAAACAAGCTCGGATCTCTATGAAATTTAAAATAGAGGCATGCGACATCAAAATATTAGGTGGGTTTTCCTCTGATTGAGCAAAATTAAAACTTGAAATTAATATTTCAAACAAGATTTGATCTTCGTGAAATTTAAAATCGAAGCATTTGACATTAAAATATTAGATGGGTTTTCCTCTGATTGTGAAAAATTGAAAATTTTTTGTGACATATTTTACATTCGGGAACAAAATTGAATGTTTAACTTAATATTTTGAATGAGCTCCGATCTTTATGAAATTTAAAATGGAAGCAATTGACATCAAAATGTTAGGTGGGTATTCCTCTGATTGAGAAAATTGAAACTTTAAATTAATATTTCAAACTTGCTCCAATCTTTGTGAAATTTAAATTGGAATCATTTGACATCAAAATATTAGGTGGGTTTTTCATTGATTGTGTGAAATTGGAACTTGAAATTAATATTTCAAACGACCTCGGATCTCCATGAAATTTAAAATAGAAGCATTTGACATCAAAATATTAGGTGGGTTTTCCTCTGATTGAGAAAAATTGAAACTTTAAATTAATATTTCAAACGAGATCTGATCTTCGTTAAATTTAAAATGGAAACATTTGACATTAAAATATTAGGTGGGTTTTCCTCTGTCTGAGAGAATTGAAACTTTAAATTAATATTTCAAATGAGCTCCGATTTTTGTGATATTTAAATTGGAAGCATTTGACAGCAAAATATTAGGTGGGTTTACCTCTGATTGTGCAAAATTGAAACCTTAAATTAATATTTCAAATGAGATCCGATCTTTGTGAAATTTCAAATGGAAGCATTTGACATTAAAATATTAGGTTGGTATTCCTCTGATTGTGTAAAAGTAAAAATTTAAATTAATAGCTTGATGTCAGATGCTTTGAATTTAAAATAGAAGCATTTGACATCAAAATATTAGGTGGGTTTTCCTCTGATTGAGAAAAATTGAAAGTTTAAATCAATATTTCAAACAAGCTCCGATGTTGGTGAAATTTAAAATAGAAGCATTTGACATCAAAATATTAGGTGGGTTTACCTCTAATTGTGTGAAATTGAAAATTTTTTGTGACTTGTTTTATGTCCGGGAGCAAAATTGAATGTTTAAATTAATATTTCAAATAAGCTTCGATCTTCGTGAAATTCAAAATGGAAGCATTTGAGATCAAAATAATAGGTGGCTTTTCCTCTGATTGAGAGAATTGAAACTTTAAATTAATATTTCAAACGAGCACCGATATTCATGAAATTTAAATTGGAAGCATTTGACATCAAAATATTAGGTGGTTTTTTCGCTGATTGTGTAAAATTGAAACTTGAAATTAATATTTCAAATGAGCTTGGATCTCCGTGAAATTTAAAATAGAAGCATTTGACATGAGAATATTAGGTGGGTTTTCTTGTGAATGAGCAAAATTGAAACTTTAATTTAATATTTCAAATGAGAGCCAATCTTCGTGAAATTTAAAATGGAAGCATTTGACATCAAAATATTACGTGGGTTTTCGTCTGATTATGTAAAACTGAAACTTTAAATTAATATTTGAAACATTAAATTAATATTTTGATGTCAAATGCTTCCAATTTAAAATAGAAGCATTTGACATCAAAATATTAGGTGGGTTTTCTTCTGATTGAGCAAAATTGAAAGTTTAAATTAATATTTCAAACGAGCTCTAATGTCCGTGAAATTTAAAATGGAAGCATTTGACATCAAAATATTAGGTGGGTTTACCTCTGATTGTGCAAAATTGAAACTTTAAATTAATATTTGAAACTTTTAATTAATATTTTGATGTCAAATGCTTCCAATTTAAAATAGAAGCATTTGACATCAACATATTAGGTGGGTTTTCATCTGATTGAGCAAAATTGAAAGTTTAAATTTATATTTAAACTGAGCTCTGATGTTCATAAAATTTAAAATGGAAGCATTTGACATCAAAATATTAGGTGGGTTTTCCTCTGATTGAGTAAAATTGAAACTTTAAATTAATATTTCAAATGAGATGCGATCTTCGTGAAATTTAAAATGGAAGCATTTGACATTAAAATATTAGGTGGGTTTTCCTGTGATTATGTAAAATTGAAAATTTAAATTAATATTTGAAAATTTAAATTAATATTTTGATGTCAAATGCTTCCAATTTAAAATAGAAGCATTTGACATCAAAATATTAGGTGGGTTTTTCATTGATTGTGTGAAATTGGAACTTGAAATTAATATTTCAAATGAGCTCCTATCTTCGTGAAATTTGAAATGGAAGCATTTGACATCAAAATATTAGGTGGGTTTTCCTCTAATTGAGAAAAATAAAACTTTAAATTAATATTTCAAATGAGCTCCGAACTTCGTGAAATTTAAATTGGAAGCATTTTACATCAAAATATTAGTTGGGTTTTCCACTGAATGTGTAAAATTGAAACTTAAAATTAATATTTCAAATGATCTCAGATCTCCGTGAAATTTAAAATAGAAGAATTTGACATCAAAATTTTAGGTGGGTTTTCCTTTGATTGAGCAAAATTGAAACTTTAAATCAATATTTCAAATGAGATCCGATCTTCGTGAAATTTAAAATGGAAACATTTGACATTAAAATATTAGGTGGGTTTTCCTCTAATTCTGTAAAGCTAAAAATTTAAATGAATATTTGAAACTTTAAATTAATATTTTGATGTCAAATGCTTCCAATTTAAAATAGAAGCATTTGACATCAAAATATTAGGTGGGTTTTCCTCTGATTGAGCAAAATTGAAAGTTTAAAGTAATATTTCAAATGAGCTCCGATGTTCATGAAATTTAAAATGGAAGCATTTGACATCAAAATATTAGGTGGGTTTACCTTTGATTGTGCAAAATTGAAACTTTTTGTAACACATTTTACGTCTAGGTGCAAAATTCAATGTTTAAATTAACATTTCAAATGAGCTCCGATCTTCGTGAAATTGAAAATTGAAGCATTTGACATCAAAATATTAGGTGGGTTTTCCTCTGATCGAGAAAATTGAAATTTTAAATTAATATTTCAAACGAGCTCCGATCTTCATGAAATTTAAATTTGAAGCATTTGACATCAAAATATTAGCTGGGTTTTCCATTGATTGTGTAAAATTGAAACTAGAAATTAATATTTCAAATGAGCTCAGATCTCTGTGAAATTAAAAATGGAAGCATTTGACATTAAAATATTAGGTGGGTTTACCTCTGATTGTGCAAAATTAAAACTTTTTTGTGACACATTTTACGTCCGAGAGCATAATTGAATATTTAAATTAATATTTCAAATAAGCTTTGATCTTCGTGAAATTTAAAATGGAAGCATTTGACATCGAAATAATAGGTGGGTTTTCCTCTGATTGAGAAAATTGAAATACTAAATTAATATTTCAAATGACCTCTGATCTTTGTGAAATTTAAATTGGAAGCATTTGACATCAAAATATTAGGTGGGGTTTCCACTGACTATATAAAATTGAAACTTGAAATTAATATTTCAAATGAGCTCAGATCTCCATGAAATTTAAAATAGAAGCATTTCACATAAAATATTAGGTGGGTTTTCCTCTAATTGAGCGAAATTGAAACTTCAAATTAATATTTCAAATGAGATCCGATCTTCATGAAATTTAAAATGGAAGCATTTGACATTAAAATATTAGGTGGGTTTTCCTCTGATTGTGTAAAAATAGAACTTTAAATTAATATTTGGAACTTTAAATTAATATTTTGATGTCAAATGCTTCCAATTTAAAATAGAAGCATTTGACATCAAAATATTAGGTGGGTTTTCATCTAATTGAGAAAAATTAAAAGTTTAAATTAATATTTCAAACGAGCTCCAATGTTCATGAAATTTAAAATGGAAGCATTTGACATCAAAATATTAGGTGGGTTTACCTCTGATTGTGCAAAATTGAAACTTTTTTGTGACACATTTTACATCCGGGAGCACAATTGAATGTTTAAATTAATATTTCAAATGAGCTCTGATCTTCGTGAGATTTAAAATGGAAGCATTTGACATCAAAATATTTGGTCGGTTTTCCTCTGATTGAGAAAATTAAATGTTTAAATTAATATTTCAAACTTGCTCCAATCTTCGTGAAATTTAAATTGGAAGCATTTGACATCAAAATATTAGATGGGTTTTCCACTGATTATGTAAAATTGAAACTTGAAATTAATATTTCAAACAAGCTCGGATCTCCGTGAAATTTAAAATAGAAGCATTTGACATCAAAATATTAGGTGGGTTTTCCTCTGATTGAGCAAAATTGAAAATTTAAATCAATATTTCAAACGAGGTCTGATCTTCGTGAAATTTAAAATGGAAGCATTTGACATTAAAATATTAGGTGGGTTTTCCTCAGATTGTGTAAAGCTAAAACTTTAAATGAATATTTGAAACTTTAAATTAATATTTTGATGTCAAATACTTACAATTTAAAATAAAAGCATTTGACATCAAAATATTAGGTGGTTTTTCCTCTGATTGAGCAAAATTGAAAGTTTAAATTAATATTTCAAACAAGCTTCGATGTTCATGAAATTTAAAATGGAAGCATTTGACATCAAAATATTAGGTGGGTTTACCTCTGATTGTGCAAAATTGAAACTTTTTTGTGACATATTTTACGTCTGGTAGAAAAATTTAAACTTTAAATTAATATTTCAAATGAGCTCTGATCTTTGTGAAATTTAAAATAGAAGCATTTGACATCAAAATATTAGGTGGGTTTTCCTCTAATTGAGAAAACTGAAACTTTAAATTAATATTTCAAATGAGCTCTGATCTTCATCAAATTTAAATTGGAAGCATTTGACATCAAAATATTAGGTGGGTTTTCCACTGATTGCGTAAAATTGAAACTTGAAATTAATATTTCAAACAATCTTGGATCTCAGTGAAATTTAAAATAGAAGCATTTGACATCAAAATATTAGGTGGGTTTTCCTCTGATTGAGCAAAATTGAAACTTCAAATTAATATTTCAAACGAGATCTGATCTTCGTGAAATTTAAAATGGAAGCATTTGACATTAAAATATTAGGTGGGTTTTCCTCTGATTGTTTCAAATTGAAACTTTAAATTAATATTTGAAACTTTAAATTATTATTTTGATATCAAATGCTTCCAATTTAATATAGAAGCATTTGACATCAAATGAGCTTTGATCTTCATGAAATTTAAAATAGAAGCATTTGACATCAAAATATTAGGTGGGTTTTCCTATGATTGAGAAAATTAAATGTCTAAATTAACATTTCAAACGAGCTCTGATCTTCTTGAAATTTAAATTGGATGAATTTGACATCAAAATATTAGGTTAGTTTACCACTAATTGTGTAAAATTGAAAATTGAAATTAATATTTCAAATGGGCTCGGATATTCATGAAATTTAAAATAGAAGCATTTGACATCAAAATATTACGTGGGTTTTCCTTTGATTGAGCAAAATTGAAAGTTTAAATTAATATTTCAAACGAGCTCTGATGTTCATGAAATTTAAAATGGAAGCATTTGACATAAAAATATTAGGTGGGTTTACCTCTGATTGTGCAAAACTGAAACTTTTTTGTGACACATTTTACGTCTGGGGGCGAAATTGAATGTTTAAATTAATATTTCAAATGAGCTAGGATCTTCATGAAATTTAAAATGGAAGCATTTGACATCAAAATATTAGGTGGGTTTTCCTCTGATTGAGAAAATTGAAACGTTAAATTAATATTTCAAATGAGCTCTGATCTTCGTAAAATTTAAATTTGAAGCATTTGACATCAAAGTATTAGTTGGGTTTTCCACTGATTGTGTAAAATTGAAATTTGAAATTAATATTTCAAACGAGCTCAGATCTTCATGAAATTTAATATAGAAGAATTTGACATCAAAATATTATGTGGGTTTTCCTCTGAGTAAGCAAAATTGAAACTTTAAATTAATATATCAAACGAGATCCGATCTTTGAGAAATTAAAAATGGAAGCATTTGACATTAAAATATTATGTGGGTTTTCCTCTGATTGAGTAAAACTGAAACTTTAATTTAATATTTTGATGTCAAATGCTTCCAATTTAAATTATAAGCATTTGACATCAAAATATTAGGTGGGTTTTCCTCTGATTGAGCAAAAATTGAAAGTTTAAATTAATATTTAAAATGAGCTCTGATGTTCATGAAATTTAAAATGGAAGCATTTGACATCAAAATATTAGGTGGGTTTACCTCTGATTGTGGAAAATTGAAACTTTTTTGTGACACGTTTTACGTCGGGGAGCAAAATAGAAACATTAAATTAATATTTTAAACGAGCTTAGATCTTCATGAAATTTAAAATGGAAGCATTTGACATCAAAGTATTCCTGAGGTTTTCCTCTGATTGAGAAAATTGAAACTTTAAATTAATATTTCAAACGAGCTCCGATCTTCATGAAATTTAAATTGGAAGCATTTGACATCAAAAATATTAGGTGGGTTTTCCACTGATTGTGTAAAATTGAAACTTGAAATTAATATTTTAAACGAGGTCGGATCTCTATGAAATTTAAAATAGAAGCATTTGACATCAAAATATTAGGTGGGTTTTCCTCTAATTGAGAAAAATTCAAACTTCAAATTAATATTTCAAACAAGATCCGATCTTTGTGAAATTTAAAATAGAAGCATTTGACATTAAAATATTAGGTGGGTTTTCCTCTGATTGTGTGAAAGTAAAACTTTAAATTAATATTTTTATGTCAAATGCTTCCAATTTAAAATAGAAGCATTTGACATGAAAATATAACGTGGGTTTTCCTTTGATTGAGAAAATTGAATGTTTAAATTAATACTTAAAATGAGCTCGGATCCTCATGAAATTTAAAATGGAAGCATTTGACATCAAAATATTAGGTGGGTTTTCCTCTGATTGAGAAAAAATTTAAAGTTTAAATTAATATTTCAAACGAGCTCTGATGTTCCTAAAATTAAAAATTGAAGCATTTGACATTAAAATATTAGGCGGGTTTACCTCTGATTGTGCAAAATTGAATCCTTTTTGTGACATGTTTTACGACCGAGAGCAGAATTGAATATTTAAATTAATATTTCAAATGAGCTCTGATCTTCATGAAATATAAAATGGAAGCATTTGACGTCAAAATATTAGGTGGGTTTTCCTTTGATTGAGAAAATTGAAATATTAAATTAATGTTTCAAATGACCTCTGATCTTTGGGAAATTTAAACTGGAAGCATTTGACATCAAAATATTAGGAGGGGTTTCCACTGACTGTATAAAATTGAAACTTGAAATATATATTTCAAACGAGCTTGAATCACCGTGCAATTTAAAATAGAAGCATTTGACATCAAAATATTAGGTGGGTTTTGCTCTGATTCAGCAAAATTGAAACTTCAAATTAATATTTCAAACGAGATCTAATCTTCCTGAAATTTAAATTGGAAGCATTTGACATTAAAATATTAGGTGGGTTTTCCTCTGATTTTGTAAAATTGGAACTTTAAATTGATATTTGAAACTTTAAATTAATAATTTGATGTCAAATGCTTCCAATTTAAAATAGAAGCATTTGACATCAAAATATTAGGTGGGTTTTCCTCTGATTGAGCAAAATTGAAAGTTTAAATTAATATTTCAAACGAGCTCCGATGTTCATGAAATTTAAAATGGAAGCATTTGACATCAAAATATTAGGTGGGTTTACCTCTGATTGTGCAAAATTGAAACTTTTTTGTAACACATTTTAGATCCGGGAGCAAAATTGAATGTTTAAATTAATATTTCAAATGAGCTTCGATCTTTATGAAATTTAAAATGGAAGCATTTGACATCAAAATATTAGGTGGGTTTTCCTCTGATTGAGAAAATTGAATGTTTAAATTAATATTTGAAACTTTCTCCGATCATCATGAAATTTAAATTGGAAGCATTTGACATCAAAATATTAGATGGGTTTTCCACTGATTGTGTAAAATTGAAACTTGAAATTAATATTTCAAACAAGCTCGGATCTCCATGAAATTTGAAATAGAAGCATTTGACATCAGAATATTAGGTGGGTTTTCCTCTAATTGAGCAAAATTGAAAATTTAAATCAATATTTCAAACGAGGTCTGATCTTCGTGAAATTTAAAATGGAAGCATTTGACATTAAAATATTAGGTGGGTTTTCCCCTGATTGTGTAAAGCTAAAACTTTAAATAAATATATTTGAAGCTTTAAATTAATATTTTGATGTCAAATACTTCCAATTTAAAATAAAAGCATTTGACATGAAAATATTAGGTGGTTTTTCCTCTGATTGAACAAAATTGAAAGTTTAAATTAATATTTCAAACGAGCTCTGATATTCATAAAATTTAAAATGGAAGCATTTGACATCAAAATATTAGGTGGGTTTACCTCTGATTGTGCAAAATTGAAACTTTTTTGTGACATGTTTTACGTCTGGTAGCAAAATTTAAACTTTAAATTAATATTTCAAATGAGCTCCGATCTTCATGAAATTTAAAATAGAATCATTTGACATCAAAATATTAGGTGGGTTTTCCTCTAATTGTGAAAATTGAAACCTTAAATTAATATTTCAAATGAGCTCCGATCTTCGTGAAATTTAAATTGGAAGCATTTGACATCAAAATATTAGGTGGGTTTTCCACTGATTGTGTAAAATTGAAACTTGAAATTAATATTTCAAATGAGCTCGGATCTCTGTGAAATTTAAAAGAGAAGCATTTGACATCAAAATATTAGGCGGGTTTCCCTCTGATTGAGCAAAATTGAAACTTAAAATAAATATTTCAAACGAGATCCGATCTTCATGAAATTTAAAATGGAAGCATTTGACATTAAAATATTAGGTGGGGTTTCCTCTGATTGTGTGAAATTGAAACTTTAAATTAATGTTTTTAAACTTTAAATTAATATTTTGATGTCAAATGCTTCCAATTTAAAATAGAAGCATTTGACATTAAAATATTAGGTGGGTTTTCCTTTGATTGAGAAAATTGAATGTTTAAATTAATATTTCAAATGAGCTCCGATCTTCGTGAAATTTACAATAGAAGCATTTGACATCAAAATATTAGGTGGGTTTTCCTCTGATTGAGAAAATTGAATGTTTAAATTAATATTTCAAATGAGCTCTGATCTTCTTGAAATTTAAATTGGAAGCATTTGACATCAAAATATTAGGTGGGTTTTCCATTGATTGTGTAAAATTTAAACTTGAAATTAGTATTTCAAATGAGCTCAGATCTCCGTGAAATTTAAAATTGAAGCATTTGATATCAAAATATTAGGTGGGTTTTCCTTTGATTGAGCAAAATTGAAAGTTTAAATTAATATTTCTAACAAGCTCTAATGTTTGTGAAATTTAAAATGGAAGCATTTGACATCAAAATATTAGGTGGGTTTACCTCTGATTGTGCAAAATTGAAGCTTTTTTGTGACACATTTTACAGCCGGAGGAAAAATTGAATGTTTAAATTAATATTTCAAATGAGCTCCGATCTTCATGAAATTTAAAATGGAAGCATTCGACATCAAAATATTAGGTGGGTTTTCCTGTGATTGAGAAAATTGAAATGTTAAATTAATATTTCAAATGAGCTCTTATCTTTGTAAAATTAAAATTGGAAGCATTTTACATCAAAGTATTAGTTGGGTTTTCCACTGATTGTGTAAAATTAAAATTTGAAATTAATATTTCAAACAAGCTCAGATCTTTGTGAAATTTAATATCAAAGTATTTGACATCAAAATATTAGGTGGGTTTTCCTCTTAGTAACCAAAATTGAAACTTTAAATTAATATATCAAACGAGATCCGATCTTTGAGAAATTAAAAATGGAAGCATTAGACATTAAAATATTACGTGGGTTTTCCTCTGATTGAGTAAAACTGAAACTTTAAATTAATATTTGAAACTTTAAATTAATATTTTTATGTCAAATGCTTCCAATTTAAAATATAAGCATTTGACATCAAAATATTAGGTGCATTTTCCTTTGATTGAGCAAAATTGAAAGTTTAAATTAATATTTAAAATGAGCTTTGTTGTTCATGAAATTTAAAATGGAAGCATTCGACATCAAAATATTAGGTGGGTTTACCTTTGATTGTGCAAAATTGAAACTTTTTTGTGACACGTTTTACTTCGTGGAGCAAAATTGAAACTTTAAATTAATATTTCAAACGAGCTCAGATCTTCATGAAATTTAAAATGGAAGCATTTGACATCAAAATATTAGGTGGGTTTTCCTCTGATTGAGAAAATTGAAATTTCAAATTAATATTTCAAACAAGCTCCGATCTTCATGAAATTTAAATTGGAAGCATTTGACATCAAAATATTACGTGGGATTTCCACTGATTATGTAAAATTGAAATTAGAAATTAATATTTCAAATGTGTTTCGATCTCTGTGAAATTTAAAATAGAAGCATTTGACATCAAAATATTAGGTGCGTTTTCCTCTGATTGAGAAAAATTAAAACTTCAAATTAATATTTCAAACAAGATCTGATCTTCGTGAAATTTAAAATGGAAGCATTTGACATTAAAATATTAGGTGGGTTTTCCGCTGATTGTGTAGAACTAAAACTTTAAATTAATATTTTTATGTCAAATGCTTCCAATTTAAAATATAAGCATTTGAAATGAAAATATTAGGTGGGTTTTCCTCTAATTGAGAAAATTGAATGTTTAGATTAATATTTAAAATGAGCTTCGATCTTCATGAAATTTAAAATGGAAGCATTTGACATAAAAATATATGGTGGGTTTTCCTCTAATTGAGAAAATTGAAACTTTAAATTAATATTTCAATCGAGCTCCGATCTTCATGAAATTTAAATTGGAAGCATTTGACATCAAAATATAAGGTGGGTTTTCCACTAATTGTGTAAAATTGAAACTTGAAATTATTATTTCAAACGCGCTTAGATCTCTATGAAATTTAAAATAGAAGCATTTGACATCAAAATATTAGGTGGGTTTTCCTTTCATTGAGCAAAATTGAAATTTAAATTGATATTTCAAACGAGCTTTGATGTTCATGAAATTTAAAATGGAAGCATTTGACATGAAAATACTAGGTGGGTGTACTTCTGATTGTGCAAAATTGAAACTTTTATGTGACACGTTTTACGTCTAGAAGCAAAATTGAATGTTTAAATTAATATTTCAAATGAGCTCCGATCTTCGTGAAATTTAAAATGGAAGCATTTGACATCAAAATATTAGGTGGGTTTTCCTCTGATTGAGAAAAATTGAAACTTTAAATTAATATTTCAAATGAGCTCCGATCTTCGTGAAATTTAAACTGGAAGCATTTGACATAAAAATATTAGGTGGGTTTTCCACTGATTGTGTAAAATTAAAACTTGAAATTAATATTTCAAACAAGCTCAGATCTTCGTGAAATTTAAAATAGAAGCTTTTGACATCAAAATATTAGGTGGGTTTTCCTCTGATTGAGCAAAATTGAAACTTTAAATTAATATTTCAAACGAGATCCGACATTCGTGAAACTTAAAATGGAAGCATTTGACATTAAAATATTAGGTGGGTTTTCCTCTGATTGTGTAAAACTGAAACTTTAAATTAATATTTTGATGTCAAATGCTTCCAATTTAAAATAGAAGCATTTGACATCAAA
>MU227455.1:38252-48497 GCA_018584345.1 Thuja plicata | reverse complement strand
GGGTTTTCCTCTGATTGTGTAAAACTGAAACTTTAAATTAATATTTTGATGTCAAATGCTTCCAATTTAAAATAGAAGCATTTGACATCAAAATATTAGGTGGGTTTTCCTCTAATTGAGAAAAATTGAAAGTTTAAATTATTATTTCAAACGAGTTCCAATGTTCGTGAAATTTAAAATGGAAGCATTTGACATAAAAATATTAGGTGGGTTTACCTCTGATTGTGCAAAATTGAAACTTTTTTTGACACATTTTACGTCCAAGAGCAAAATTGAATGTTTAAATTAATGTTTCAAAAGAGCTCCGATATTCGTGAAATTTAAAATGGAAGCATTTGATATCAAAATATTAGGTGGGTTTTCCTCTGATTGAGAAAATTGAAACTTTAAATTAATATTTCAAACGAGCTCCGATCTTTGTAAAATTTAAATTGGAAGCATTTGACATCAAAATATTAGGTGGGTTTCCACTGATTGTGTAAAATTTAAACTTGAAATTAATATTTCAAACAAGCTCAAATCTCCTTGAAATTTAAAATAGAAGCATTTGACATCAAAATATTAGGTGGGTTTTCCTCTGATTGAGCAAAATTGAAACTTTAAATTAATATTTCAAACGGGATCCGATCTTTGTGAAATTTAAAATGGAAGCATTTGACATTAAAATATTAGGTGGGTTTTCCTCTGATTGTGTAAAATTGAAACTTTAAATTAATATTTGTAACTTTAAATTAATATTTTGATGTCAAATGCTTTCAATTTAAAATAGGAGCTTTTGACATCAAAATATTAGGTGGGTTTTCCTCTGATTGAGCAAAATTGAAAGTTTAAATTAATATTTCAAATGAGCTACGATGTTCATGAAATTTAAAATGGAAGCATTTGACATCAAAATATTAGGTGGGTTTACCTCTGATTGTGCAAAATTGAAACTTTTTTGTGACACATTTACGTCTGGGAGAAAAATTGAATGTTTAAATTAATATTTCAAATGTGCTAAGATCTTTGTGTAATTTGAAATGGAAGCATTTGACATCAAAATATTAGGTGGGTTTTCCTCTGATTGAGAAAAATTGAAACTTTAAATTAATATTTCAAACGAGCTCCAATCTTTGTGAAATTTAAATTGGAAGTATTTGACATAAAAATATTAGGTGGGTTTTCCACTGATTGTGTAAAATTGAAACTTGAAATTAATATTTCAAACGAGCTTGAATCTTTGTGAAATTTAAAATAGAAGCATTTGACATCAAAATATTAGATGGGTTTTCCTCTGATTGAGAAAAATTGAAACTTTAAATTAATATTTCAAGCAAGATCCGATCTTTGTGAAATTTAAAGTGGAAGCATTTGACATTAAAATATTAGATGGGTTTTCCTCTGATTGTGTAAAACGTAAAATTTAAATGAATATCTAAAACTTTAAATTAATATTTTGATGTCAAATGCTTCCAATTTAAAATTGAAGCATTTGACATCAAAATATTAGGTGGGTTTTCCTCTGATTGAGCAAAATTGCAAGTTTAAAATATTATTTCTAACGATCTCCGATGTTCGTGAAATTTAAAATGGAAGCATTTGACATCAAAATATTAGGTGGGTTTACCTCTAATTGTGCAAAATTGAAACATTTTTGTGACACGTTTTACGTCCGGGAGCAAAATTGAGACTTTAAACTAATATTTTAAATGAGCTCAGATCTTCGTGTAATTTAAAATGGAAGCATTTGACATCAAAATATTAGGTGGGTTTTCCTCTGATTGAGCAAAATTGAAACTTTAAATTAATATTTCAAACGAGCTCAGTTCTTCGTTAAATTTAAATTGGAAGCATTTGACATCAAAATATTAGGTGGGTTTTCCACTGATTGTGTAAAATTGAAACTTGAAATTAATATTTCAAATGAGCTCAGATCTGTATGAAATTTAAAATAGAAGCATTTGACATCAAAATATTAGGTGGGTTTTCCTCTGAATAAGCAAAATTGAAACTTTAAATTAATATTTCAAATGAGATCCCATCTTTGTGAAATTTAAAATGGAAGCATTTGACATTAAAATATTAGGTTGGTTTTCCTCTGATTGTGTAAAATTGAAACTTTATATTAATATTTGAAACTTTAAATTAATATTTTGATGTCAAATGCTTCGAATTTAAAATAGAAGCATTTGACATCAAAATATTAGGTGGGTTTTCCTGTAATACCCACCTCTGAGTTTTCTTTTTAGTTTTAGTTGTCGAACTCTTTTAGGCCTTTTCATGTGTGTGCGGGTTATTTCAGATGGTTTAGAGGATATTTATGTATCATGTTTCAGTATGTTATTGATTCATTTCTTAGAATTTTATATCTCCTATTTGCATGTGATTTATGGTTATTTCATGATGTTGATGTATATGTTAGGATGTCATTTTGATTATGGTTTTCTGACAATACTGACCCTAGATTTATATGCACATGGATCATTTATATATTTTGCATTACTATTTGACGTGCTTTAAATGGTATGGGACAGAGTCGTAGTTACTTGCTTCGGTGAGATCCACATGATAAACTAGTCTCAACCATTATTTTCTATATTATATGCATGTATGCTTGTCTTTGTGATGACAGGTTTGCAGGTACCGGGCTACGTCTTCCCTAAATTGGTAGGAGTGAGTGTGCCCTATCGCAATATCTCAAAGGTAAGTGAGGGGAGATAGTATTCAGGTCCAAATCCATACCCTAAACCCATATTTTGTCCTTTTGATGGACAAAGAATCTGATTGACTACCCTAGTGTTTGAATCCGTCAAGTGATGTGGATTCATGAGCCTGTTTGTGTGTGTTGGGTTTTTGTTTCAGTTGATTGTCTATTTTAGTTGATTATATATTTAGATGGGTTTCAGGTATTTTGATGATGATTTTAGCTTGATTCATTTAATGAATTTTCATGGTAAATATTAATGTTAACTATTGCACCTGTAATAGGGTTAAAACATTGATATATGAAATATATGGCTATTTAATAATTAAGTATTAATTAAATGCCTATATTTAATTAATTGATTTAATTATTACGTCTGGATTATCTCTCCCCTTCGACCCCTTATTCTGGAATGGTTCCTTCTGTTGTAGTGTGTGATTTAAGTAAGGACTCAGAGAAGAGGAAGGAGGAAGACAAGATTATCCTGGAATATGTTTGTAAGGATTTAATGAATGATCTCATGGAGAAATTTATAGACAAAATTTGTGATAAAGAAGAGCTTGATCGTAAGAGGAAACTTTTAATTTCAAAATGTTTATCCTTTGACTCTCCTCTAACCTTGCAAGAATTACAGGAATTTTTAAATGAGGAGGCTAGGACTGATGTTAAGGATAATGTTATCCTTGGTATCAACTCTTCCTTACCAAGTAAAACCTTTCCGAACTGTGCCAAGAGTGTTAAGAAATGTGGGACGAAATCTACCCTTGAGCTAAGATTGTTAGATGGGGAAGCGGTAGGACAAGTGAAATTAACTGAGAACTTCAATGCAGGGAAGGAGAAGTACCTTCCCAATGCATCATGAATGTTCTTACATGGAATGTTAGGTGTTTAAATGCCCCTAACAAACAATGGATCCTCTCCCGCTGTATGAATAACACTAAAGCTGACATTATTCTACTTCAGGAAACTAAATTAGATTACTTAGGTATTCAGAAATTAAATAAAAAACTGGGGGTAATAGAAATATGGGGTGTTCCGACTATTGGAGCCTTAGGTGGTCTAGGCATTATTTGGGATCCAAGATCTTGCACCCTTTCAGAATTAGAATATCATCCTAACTGGTGTTGTGGTTTGATAAAAAGTCTCCGCTCTAACTTGAGTTTTTGCATAATAAATGTATATAGCCCTATTCAAAATAGAGATAAAGTAGTAGTATGGAAAGAAATAGAACAAAAAATGTTTGAATTTGGACATGACATAGTCATAATTGGAGGGGATTTCAACACAATAACTAAACTAACAGACAAGTGAGGAGGGTCTGGCCTTCTCTCCACTGCTGCTAGGGATTTCAATGATTGGATAAATATAAATGCTCTATTAGAAGTAGAAACATCAGAAGAACAATTTACTTGGAATAATAGAAGGAAGGACTTTAGTTTTATTGCAGAAAAACTAGATCAGTTTTTTCTCAAAAATAATTTAAGTGAGCTCCCTTCACTCTACCAGCTAAAATTCTACCTATTTCTGGTTTTGATCATTTTCTAGTTAAATTACAAATCATTAGGGACAAAAGTCCCAATAATTGTCCTTTCAAATTTGAACAGATGTGGCTGAAAATGGAAGGCTTCCTAAAAATGGTGGAAACATGGTGGAATGAAATAGATATTTATGGATCTAAGCTATTTCAAGTTGTGAATACGATAAAAATCATTAAGATCAAACTGAAAGAATGGAACAAATCAAAATTTGGTAATATTTTTGAAACAAAAGTTAATATTGAAGATCAATTAAAGACCCTTAATAATCAGGTTTTAGAGAAAGGAATGGATAATGTCTTATACGAAGAAGAGAAGACATTATTAAAAAATTATGAGGATGTGTTAGCAAAAGAAGAGGTTTACTGGAGACAAAAATCTAGAGAAACATGGTTAACTAAGGGGGATAAAAACACCAAACTCTTCCATAATAGTACAAAGCAAAGAAGATGTAATAATAGGATCACTGGAATTAAGGATAAAAATAACATTGTAATTGAGGATCATAAGGGAATTGTTGAAGAGGCAGTTAATTACTTTAAGGAGATTTATTAATTGAAGGATGCACTTGAAATAGAGAGTCAAATGAGTATCCTAGAAAATATACCAAAAATTATCTCCAAAGACCAAAATAAGATGCTTTTAGCTAGAATTTTGAAAGAAGTAGAAATTACCCTTAATAAGATGAATCTAGATAAATCCCCTGGCCCAGATGGCTTCCCCACATGCTTTTTCTAGAAATGTTGGAGTTTCATAGGTGACGAGGTAACAATGACCTTGGATGGGATTAGGAATTTAGGGAATATCTTAAAAGAGGTTAATAATACTTTTATTTCTCTTATTCCTAAAAAAGCTAAACCAGACAACTTCAATGAGTTTAGACCAATTGCTCTTTGTAATACGTTATACAAACTTTTTTCTAAAATAATGGCTAGTAGACTTCAAAAACTTTTACCTTATATAATAAGTGAGGAACAATCAGGTTTTGTAATAGGGAGATCAATCTATGATGGTATTATAATAGCAACTGAGGCAATTCACTCTGTCAAAATTAATAAGAAACCTAGTATGCTGATTAAGCTAGACATAAAAAAGGCCTATGATAAAGTGGATTGGTCTTTCCTTCTTAAATGCTTACATGCCTTCGGGTTTGAGGAAAATTGGGTTAAACTTATCTTCACCTGTATTTCATCCCCTAAGCTCTCCATTCTTGTTAATGGCTCCCCTCAGGGTTTCTTTGGTATCTCTAGGGGTATTCACCAAGGATATCCGCTCTCCCCTTTTCTTTTCATTATACTGGCTGAAGCTTTAGGGCGTGCTATAAACAAAGATAAATTGAATGAGGTCATTCGGGGTATTCAGATTACCAGTAGTGTTGGAAATACGACACATCAACAATTTTTTGATGATACGATGCTTTATGGCATTAGCTCCATCCTCGAGGCCAAAGGTTTTAAAACTATTTTAGACTTATATGCTTCTGCTTCTGGCCAGGAAATTAATAAGGATAAGTCTAAGATATTTTTCTTTAACACTAACTCCCTTATGGAACAAGAGATTTCCAAGTTTCTTGATTTCAAGATAGGTACTCTCCCCTGTAAATATTTAGGCTTCTACTTAGATTTAGGGTCTAAATCTTCAGCTTCATGGAATTACACTATAGAGAAAATCAAAACTTGAGTCTCATCCTGGAAAGGAAAGTGGTTATCCTCGGCTGGAAAAGCAATTTTGATCCAATCTATCCTATCAACAATCCCTCTTTACCAATTAGCATGCCTTGATCTTCCTACCAATCAAAGAAATGAACTTAAAAAGGTACTTCATACTTTCTTCTGGAAAGGGATGGATGATAAAAATAAATTTTCCCTTTTAGCCTGGGAAAAGGTTTGCAGGCCAAAACACAAAGGGGGAGCAGGTATAAGAGACCTTAAACTCCACAATAAGGCTTTTGGGGCGAAATTAGTATGGAGAATGTTTAGTAATCCCAGCCTTAAATGGGCTCAAATATTATCTCGTAAGTATTTGAATAACCTTGATCCAATTAATATCTTTCGTGAATCAAATCCTCCCAAAGGATCCAGAATTTGGAACTTTATGCTGGGCTGTAGGGATATTATTCAAGATAAACTTACATGGAAACTTGGTCAAGGAAATGCGGCCCTATTTTGGTCTGACTCATGGGCTGGTTTTCCTGCCATCGATCAATTAGGACAATGGATAGAAGTAAAAAGTACCCTGGAAACTAACTGTGGATCTAAGGTTAAAGATTATATTGTATGGGATTCTGAGTCCACATTGGGTTGGAATTGGAAAGACATAGGTGTTATGTCTATCCCAAAGGAAGATGCAGATAGGCTATCTGCGATCTTGGAAGCTAGGAAACCTAGGCTACTATCAAATCAGGATAAATGGATCTGGGATGGTAACAAGTCTAGGATTTATAAAATTAAAAATGGATATAACTATCTAAGATCTAAACTCAACAATTCAAATATGAACCTACCTTACAAATTATTTTGGGGTAAATTTACCCTACCCAAAGCTGATTTCTTTACTTGGTTGGTGTGGCATAGAAAAATTCTAACAATAGACAAGTTTCAGAGAATGGGATTTTTTGGCCCAAGTAGGTGTGTTCTATGCGAAAAACATGAGGAAAGTATTGACCATCTTCTTCTGAATTTTCCCTTTTCTAAATTCATATGGGACTGGCTATGTAACAAGCTTAACTGGCTATCTGCATTTCCTTCTTCCATTTCTGATTTCCTTTTGTCCTGGCCCCAATTAAACAAAGATAGTATTTATGGTTTACTTTGGTCTGTGGCCCCTCCTATTATATTATGGGAGATTTGGAAGGAGAGGAATAGATGAATCTTTCAGGATACCAAAATGAATAACTTTAGCCTTATCAATAAAATTGAAAGCTCTATTATTGAGTTTGTTAACAATAAAACTCTGTGTAATAATAAAAATTAGAGATCGATGACTTACTGGGATGACAAAACTAGAAATAAATGGATAGGTTTAAAACTCCCACCATTTATGGGGCAAGGACTAGTTCTAGCTTCTATCAAAAGAAAATCTTGTAAATGGTCTCCACCTTCTGAGGGTTGGTTTAAACTAAATTTTGTTGGAGCTTCAAGAGGTAATCCTAGTCCTGTTGGGATTGGATGCTCTATTCGTAACTCAGAGGGTATTGAAATAGCTAGGAGTAGTAAATTCATAGGAAGGGAGATGAACAATCGGGATGAATTGGAGGCCTTGATTGAAGGCCTATCCCTTAGTAAGAATCTAAAGATTGAGAATTTAGCAATCAAAGGTGATTCTGCTATAATAATAAATGCACTTAGGAAGGGCTCTCTAACTAATTGGAGACTGGACACCCTCCTCTCCTAGAATCTTCTCCTAAGTAAATCCTTTGATAATATTACAATAAATCATATTTATAGGGAGGGAAATGGACAAGCAGATGAACTAGCTAACCTAGCCATTGACAACTTTATAGCTAGAATACATCTAGTCTCAACTATAAGTCTTGACTGAGTTTCCTTTCCCCTCTATGTATAATAATTAAGATTGAATTAGGTACTCATAGAAATGTCAAATATGAATAGAAGTACATTAATCTATACATAGTTTATAAATATAGGAACTAATATTCTATTATCAACTTATTAAGGACTAACTTTATTCTAAGATTTAGCAGTTTTCTTATCTAGATCGACTCCTCCCTAGCCATAATATGTATTACATGAAGTTATAGACTAATTTATATATATATGTATATATGCATCTATATAGAACATTTTTATAGATTTACATGTATATTTATGAAAGAATAAAAATATATATGTAGATTTGTAAATGTTTTCTGTATATGTTCATATATATGTTTATATATAAATTTATATATTGCCATAGTCTCCCATTTTGATTCATACGACTGTATTTTTTATTATACCTTTGACTATAAATTTTCTAATAAGGATCTTAAGTCTCATAACATTATATCCTCTCTCTACCTCTAAGAGAACCTTTTGTTTATTGTCTCTCTTTTCCTCTGTTAGGCTTGCTTTGTTTAGACTAGTGTACTCTCCTTTCAATTGAGATACGATATATTTTCTCTTATTTCATCCCATATTATATATACTTTTATAAGAGGAAATTTACAAACAGATAATTTAGGTAATTGGAATGTCTCTTATATCTCAAAGAATCTATATGAAAATCAAGTAGATAATTATTGTCCTAGAATCATCACAAGGTTAAACTGACATCTTCAAACTACGTGGTAGTTTAGACTCATTTCTTATACTAAGAAGGAGGTCTAATCTTAAATAAGTACTAATATATCTTTATCAGTCTCATGTGAAATATTTTCTTTCATTACCATCTATCTTGGAACTCAAAATCTTTATGATTTTTTCAAATTATTAAGGCATCACTCTCATTTCCAATACTTCCTCATGATTTCTTGAATTAGCAATGTATGTGTGACGCCCACCATGTAATAATGATTAAGAGTTTCACACTTGGCAAGGCCAATTCGAAGGTACGAATGTAATAAATGGACTACTAAAGTGTAGATATAATTATTATATAGAGGGTAGAAATAAAGAGGTTAACTTAAGATTTAAGTTTTGACATTTTAGGTATTAAGGGAATAGGAGTAGAATTATCAGTTAAAAGAAAGTTTAATAGAAGGTTTGCTCAGAGGTGCGAAAGTATGGAATAAAAGCTTGCAAATTTTATGCTCTATGATAAATGTATGATGTCATTCTGTGGTTCCATCAAAACAGAGTGAGAGAACAAAATCTTGAATCCTATGCCTGAAGCAGCGAGAAGAGCTTTGGAGAAAGGATTGGGTGATACCCATTTTGATTACTCTTTCAATTTTTTCTCAAATGGGGATATTGTGGGTCTTTTCATTACACTAGCTACCTATGCCAGATGGAAGAAGGAGGAAGTAATTAAGGTAGCAATTTTTTCCTTCTCGAAGAACATTCTAGGTGGTCTAGATAAAATGGTGCATTGCATTGATAATCATCTTAATGTGCCCTTTCTGGAGGTAACAATGAAAATTAACATTGCAAAACTGAAAGATATTCCCAATTACAATCATGTTCTGATGATTACTTTTAAGGATGAAAAGAGTTTTGATAAACACTAGCCCAAAATGAAGAGAAACATTGATTTCCTATTTAAATAGTTTCTGGAGATTGAGATGGATACTGAGGAGCTTCTCAAATACTAGACAGATGAAGGTTTTGAGATTCTGAATATGCTAGAAAAGATGGAAAAGGAAAACTTATGTATTCTTTCCCCATCTTTTATAAGGTTCTCTAAAGAAAAGATGGAAGTGGAAGAAGAAGAGGTCACCATCATCATTATCAAGAAGAATGCAGAGGAATGGAGTAGCGAGCCTATTATAAAAAATTAAAGATCTCTTTAGTAGTAAGGCTTAAGTAAATAGTAATTTAGAATAGTATAATACTTTTTCTCTTAGATGATGTCAGAAGTATAAAGATAGTTGACAATTTTTGCTATGCTATTGTTAGTAGATTAATTAGATTTTGAAAAAACTCAGTTTCAGAAGTAATGCAAATATCGAGTAGTTAATGTAAGTATATTGGGAAATAATACTAATCTTGAAATATATATATATATATATGCTTATATATAAGAATGGTCTTCTCCATGTTTTGAAGCATTATAACACTTTCATTTAGATTAACTTTTAGATTCTACATTTTGGTTGAATGTTATGTTTTTAGTTAACACTCTACAACACCTTTGTAGGATGAGCTTTAACTAAGAAATTTACATAGAAATGGGGAAAGGAGAATAGGAATTCTAAAATAAATGTGAAGTTACCTTCAAAGCAACCTTTTAGGGAGATATTTGTATATGCAGGTCTCTTTGGTAATATTGTATCTTAGTATCCTTTAAACCCTTATTATAGATTTACCGATTTATAATTTTTCTATACAGTAAGACATAGACGGTTTACATTTATATAAATTTACATAT
>MU227454.1:2042390-2054266 GCA_018584345.1 Thuja plicata | reverse complement strand
AGATCAAGTTCTTTCTTGGTCTACAGATCATTCAACAAAGTGAAGGTATTTTCATTACACAATCCAAATACATCAAAGAAGTTCTAAAAATATTCAAGATGGAAGATTCCAAACCTGTTGGAACACTGATGGCTACTGGATGGAAATTAACAAAAGAAGACAAGACAACAGAGGTAAATCAGACTGTATACAGATCAATGATAGGAAAACTCATGTATGTTGTACACACTAGACCAGATATTACACATGCAGTAGGAATTGTTGCTAGATTTTTTGCTAACCCCAGGGAATCACATATAATTGTTGTGAAAAGAATTCTAAGATATCTAAAGAATACTGAGGAATTTGGCTTATGGTATAGAAGAGAAGGAAAATTTGAATTGAAAGTGTTTACCGACGTTGATTGGGCTGGAAATCTTGATGACCGAAAGAGCACAACTAGAGGAGCATTCTTTATGGGTGACAGACTTGTCACATGGATTAGCAAGAAGCAAGGATGCATCTCTCAGTCCACTGCAAAAGTAGAATATGTTGTTGTTGTTGCAAACTGCTCAAATATTGCATGGATCAAATAGTTGCTTGAAGGTATGTATATGAAGATCAAAGAAACAGTAATTATCTATTGTGTTAACACCAATGCAATAAATATTTTCAAGAATCCAGTCATGCATGCAAAGACTAAACACATTGCCATTAAGTATCATTATTTAAGAGAACAAGTACAAGAAAAAGAGGTGATACTTGAATATTTGCAATCAAAAGAACAATTGGTTGATATCTTCACCAAGCCACTGCCCAAGGATACATTTGAATACCTGAGAAAAAGACTAGGGGTCAAACCCATGTCTACCAGTCAGTAAAAGGACTGAAAGTTGCATCAGCCATATATTATCAGAATATCATTCATGATTGATGCAAGCAGAAGCTAAACTTCAAAGCTACATCTATATATAGAAAGGTATATATCAAAACCAAACACCAAAGCAAATTGTTATATTGATGATGGATAAGGGAAATTCAAGGAATATATATTATGAATAGAAGAAATTGTTTGACATAATGTCAGATATTTGTGAAAATATTTGTTTGACATTAATGTCAAACGGAGAGAATGTATCCTTATTTTCATCAGAAAAATGTATCCATATTATCATCAGAAACTATTCATTGTCAGATTACTCCGAACAGGGAGAGATCATATCCATAGGGAGAGAATTTGTATCAAAGTTGCAAACAAAAGACAGAGACATCAAAGAAGAAGAACAATCAAGAGAGAAATTGACACAGACAGAGGATACAACACATCAAAAGAAGAAATGGAAAAGGTGCAAGAATCAAATGTAAGCTTACACAGAGCTTACTGATGGTCAGACATTTTTATCAATTATCAAAACAAACTGTTTGGTAATTTGATGAATCTCAACAATTGCATTTCATGTTGTATTAGAAATAGTATAGTATGATAATATAGTATGTTGCCATCAATGCCAAAGGGAGAGATTGATGACATGTAACTGATTGAATGTTTGATAATGTTAAGTTGAAGATGATGCAAGACATTAAATCAGTTAATAGTTTGTATTGTCATTGATGTCAACTTGATATCATCTGTATGGTCATATACATAATGCCAAAGAATTAAGAGAATCAATGGAACAAAGTTTATGCTTTCAAAAATGCATAAAAGTCAAGTATTCACTAAGTGACAAACCACACCGGCGGAGTGCACACCATCAGTAAAGACATAGATAAAGTCACAGTGTTACCCGACGAGCAGAAGACAGTGTTTCTCGACACAGCAGAATCACAGGATGCCCGATAAGCTGAAAACAGTGTTGCCTGTCGAGCAAGATCCAATGATGCTCGACGGACGGAGATCCCGAAGCTAACTGAAGTTGCATCAACGGAACTGGTAGTTGTCACCAACGACGAACTGCAGAATTGATTGACAGAATAGAGAGATCAGAAAATGACAAAATATCTAGCTGGCAGAGCTAAAGGATAGACTTAACTAGTTATTTTATTTGTTTTATTCGACCATAGTTAAGTAAGTGATTTAAAGATGATTTATACAGTTGGCAATTAGATAACTATGAGATAAATCAAGAGTTAAAGCCGTAAATCAATTTGGCTGGATTGTTTTTCATGCCAAGAATCAAGAATTAAGGAATATCATGTCTATATAAGACACAAGCATAATTCATTTCTGAAGGCAAATCAGATACACGGGGGAGTGAATTGAAAGAAGACGCTGAAGAGAAACTGGTGAAGGTTAAGCTTCATACAGTCCTGATCAATCAAGCTAAGGGAGAACTAAAGAATTCTACAGACACCGACAAACAGTGAAGCACATCATCACATAGCAGAAAGAGTGAAGTACAAACAAAGTGAATTGGTACATTGATCAGAAAGGTATATTGTACATAAATAGATCTGAATATCTACAATTCAATTTGCATTAGAAACAAGTCATTGCATTTCAGTTTAACCATTGAAGCATTAAGTCTCTTAACAGAGCAGGACTTTACAGTCTTTTATAATTGAGGTATATCCTAACAGATTACCAAAAAGGTTGACTCATGATAGTAGCATCGGTCTTACCTAAAGCCTATTGACAGTCTAAGAAGGAGGCTGATTCAAGGATGGTAGTAAGATTAGCATAAAGCCTATTGACAGTCTAAAGGCTTATTCAAGGATGGTAGCATAGATGCTAGATACTTAGTGACAATCTATGTATAAAAATCCTCTAACAAGGTCGCACTTAACAGTGTGTTTGTAACCTTTAACAGGGTTGGCTCCTAGCAGGGCTCACTTTAGAAGAGTGAAAATTTGGGGTACCGGTCCCAGTGGTTTTTCCCTTAACAGGGTTTCCACGTTAAAATCCATGTGTTATGTGTGTATGGTTTATTACTTTATTGCGTTACATTTCACATATGCATTTATGGATTGATTGGTATACTCTGCATATTTACTGAGTATCAGTAAATAAGTTTTACTGCTTATCGGTTATCACAGAGAAGAAGGACAGACAAGGTAAACTGACAGACAGTCACTTGTTTCAAGCATTTAAAAGGCATACATCTTGTAGGGACTTAATAATCTAAGGTGTATTAATTGGTGGATTAAAGTTTAAAGGATAATTTTTTAGGCCATTGATTCACCCCCCCCTCTCAGTTATTACTAACAGTGTTTTCCCTTTACTTCCCAGGCTTGATGCCATTACTTGTCTTGTGTGTAATGTGCAAGGGGAAGATGCCCTAAGGCTAAGATATTAAAGCTCTTCCTTTGCTAGTTTAGATGCCTGTAGACAAAGATCAGAGTATTTGTCAAAGAGCATTGTTGGTGGAAGATATGGAAGGCTGAGTAGATTTGTTGCACAGAAATGATATTTGTTGTTGTAGATAATTCCAAAGGCCACTTTTATTAATAGCTGCATATGTCATTGCATTCATCATTTCCACCCCTAATTGGCTATAAACCATCTCCTAGACCAAGGGTCGACACATGGTAATTCTCCTAACCATGAGATTCCTGTATTTTACAGTTTTGTGGCTCTTCTTCTTGGTTTGGATTGATTGCATAGGTAATGATTTGGGATTTTATATAATTTAAATGATAGCTTTGTGATAATTCTGGCTTCATCTCTTTGTCATTCTTTTGAATACCTGAAAATGTGTTAAATTCTAGAGAGCTAATAAATTATTCAATAGAGAGCACACTTTGGATTCTTCAATGGCATAGCTATTTACCTAACATAAAAGAACATTATTCAATATATATCTTCTTTTGAATGGATATGTTAAAGATTTATCCACTCAAATAGATAGTGATACTACCTTCAAAATTTAAGAATGTGATTCATTCCCCAATCTTATCCTTGGGTAGATTTCCATATCACCCACCATGTGTTTCTATTAGTTACTTGTCTTTCGCTAAAAAAATTATTTGGATAATGTTCTTAATAGAATCTTAGGGGAGGCATGAGAATACTCCAAAAACAATTTAATTGAAAATAATATTTTTAATAGATATAAAAATAAAATTATACACAATATCTGATGGATGGGGATGCTTATTTACAGAACTCGATGGGGCCTCTGGTGGATTGGGAATATTGTGGAAGGAGGCGGTTATGTCTGTAACTATAGTAGAAGAAAATATGTATTGGCAGCTTGTTAAGGTGTCCTCTTTCCAGTTGAACTTGAACTTCTTTGTTGCTAATATTTATGGACCATGCAATCAAACAAACAAACAAAAAGCTCCTTTGGACCTCTCTAACAAGGGTTTGCAATTGACTGAAGGACAGACTAATGGTTCTGAGTGGGGACTTTAATACAACATTATCCCCCGTTGAGAAATTAAGAGGAAAAGGATGGATGAGCCAAAGTCAGAAATATTTCGTTGACTTCGTTATGACAAATGAACTTCAAGACCTACAATTCAAAAATGGAATATTCAAATGGACAAACAGAAGACAGGGGTTCTCTAATATTGCGGAGAAATTGGATAGATTTCTTTTAGGAGGAGATTGTATGGCAATGAAGTGAATGTGCCAGGTAGAAATTTTGTTGATCACGTGTTCAGACCACTTTCCAATATGTTTGAAAATTGCAGATGATGCAGCACCTGATAGAGCCCCATTCCTGTTTGAGAAAATGTGACTTCGAGAGAACACATTTCTTGAACTTATTGAGCAGTGGTGGAAGAATGCTCTGAAAAGAATGGGTAATGTGGCCTTCCTTTTCTTTAAAAAACTTCAATATGTCAAAGAATGTCTTAAAATCTAGAATCGTGAAGTATTCTAAAACATTTTTGTGGAAAATTTTAGACTAGAAACTGAATTGATGGAACTGAATAAATTAGTGATTGAAAAGGGTATGAACTCTAAAAAATTTTGTAAGGAAAAGGAGTTAAAACTTTTATATAATGAGATCCTCAATACAGAAGAAATATACTAGAGGCAAAAATCAAGGGAACTTTGGTTACAGGAAGGCGACAGAAACACCAAATTCTTTCATAATTCAGTAAAGGGAAGAAGAGTGTCAAACAAAATTTTATCTATAAAAAACACACAGTGTAACATATTGACAGATTCAAATAAGATAAATGAAGAGACTGTTAAGTTTTTCTCTAATATTTTTGCCTAACAATCCACTGATTTTCAAAAAGATAAAGAATTTTTTGATGTGATTCCAAAGGAAGTTTCAGAAGCTCAAAACAAGATGCTTCTTGGGGATATTACTGAAAAAGAAGTGAAAACACCCTTATTCAGCCTAGGAAGTGATAAGGCCCCTGGGCAAGATGGTTTCATAGCCCTCTTTTTTCAAAAAACTTGGCATTTTATAGTTAGAGATCTATGAGCAGTGGTGGAGGACTCCCGACAAAGAAGAACAATTTTCAAAGATTTCAATAACACCTTTCTATCCTTGATCCCAAAGAAAGGGAGAAAAGAGTCCTTTGAAGATTTTAGACCCATTGCTCTCTGTAATACCATTTTTAAAGTGATTTCCAAAGTAATTGCTAATAGATTGAAACTTGTCTTACCTAATATTATTTCAGAAGAACAGAGTGGGTTTTCACTTGCTAGATCTATTTATGAAGGTATCGTTGTAGTACATGAGACAATTCATTCTTTAAAAGTGGGGAAGAATGTTGGAATGATGATCAAACTTGACATAAAGAAAGCATATGATAAAGTAAACCGATGCTTCCTTATGTCTATTCTTCAAAGTTTTGGTTTTGATGATAGATGGTGTGAATGGATTCTTAGTTTCCTTTCTTCTCCACGCTTTTCAATCCCGGTAAATGGCAGCCCCCAAGTTTTCTTTGAAACTACCATTGGGATAAGGCAAGGAGATCCTCTATCACCCTTTTTGTTCATTATCTTGGCGGAAGCTCTAGGAAGATCCATTAAACAGAAAGGATTATCAGGATGTTGGAAAGGTATTACAGTAGCAAGAGATATTGAGGCTATCACACATTTGCGGTTTGTAAATGATACATTTCTGATGGGCGAGGCAACGGCCAGAGAGGCCATAATTATTAAATCCTGCTTAGAAACTTAAAGTGCAGCATTAGGACAGTATATTAATTGGGATAAATTGGAAATATTGTTCTTCAATACCTCTACCCCCATGAAACAACATATATGTAGAATTATGGGAATGAAAAGTGAGACCTCACATATTCGGTATCTTGGCATCTCGTTGTTTGAAGGTGCATCCAAGGCTAACCTTTGGAAAGACTTAGTTGACAGTTGTGTAAAGAGAATGGAAAGCTGGAAAGGAAAATGGATCACTTATGTGGGGAGCATTCTCATGTTGCAATCAGACATATAATCAATACCTAATTTCTCAATGAGCTGCATGAAGATCCCAATTAAAATATTGAGATACATTGAGCAGAGAATGAG
Organism: Thuja plicata; assembly: GCA_018584345.1. Classification (NCBI taxonomy): domain Eukaryota; kingdom Viridiplantae; phylum Streptophyta; class Pinopsida; order Cupressales; family Cupressaceae; genus Thuja; species Thuja plicata. Next base: position 2,047,854 of record MU227454.1, on the reverse strand, counting down.
AAAATTCTTTTGGAATGGGGGTTAGGAAGAACAAAAAATCCCCTTAGTAGCATGGGACTCAATTTGTAAATCAAAGAAGAAAGGTGGAGCAGGCTTACATAATTGGCACATGATCAATAGAGCTCTAGGAGCAAAATTGGTATGGGATATATATACCAAACCGTCACAACTTTGGGTAAAAATTCTAAAGAGAAAATACTTAGATTCTATGGAGGATAGGTGTATTCTCACGGTGCAGAACCCTCAAAAAGGATCGGCATTATGAAATTTTATCCTAGATTGCAGACCGGTAATATGTGCTCATCTCTCCTAGCAAATTGGGAATGGATAGTTGGCCACTTTTTGGGAGGACTCTTGGAATGACATGACAATGCTGGCTGAAAAGGAAAACTTACAAGATATAATGATGGTAATGAAAGAGAGGTGGCATGACAGAGTAAGTGATTATATTTTCTTAAAGAATGGGCCTATGGGAGAACAATGGGTATGGAAAGAGGTGGATTCCATTGGCCTCACGAAGATACAACATAATCTAATGAAGGATATTTTTGTAGATAGAACTTTGAATATATGTGATACATCAGACAACATCATATGGTGTGCAGCTAAAAGTGGAAAGTATTCTGCAAAAGTGGGTTATCAAGTAATATCAAATGAAAAGGAGAATGGGGAATGACCCTATAAATTATGCTGGGATAAAAATTGCTTACAAAAAGCTGGGGCCTTTGCATGGTTAGCTTTACAGAGGAAGATATTAACAAGTGAGAGAAGGAAGAAATATGGCTTCATAGGCCCAACAATGTGCCCATTATGCAAGAATGCCACTGAGGATGTTGATCATCTTTTGGTACAATGTGAAATGGCACAAAGATGTTGGGACATGTTGAGATTCAAATTAAACATGATGGGACCAATACCAAATACTTTAATTGATTTATTTAAATGTTGGCCTTGTAAATCTCACAAATCAACTTTATCAAAGATATGGATTATCTGCCCATCAATGGTCATTTGGGAATTGTGGAAGGAAAGGAACAGGGGGATCTTTCAGGAGGTGTCAGAAACAACTGAGAGAGTAATTCAAAGGATTAATAATATGATTGAGGAAGTGATGAGTGCTACAATAAGCCAAGTAAACTCGAAAAAAGGATTTACAGATTGGGAAAAATTTATTCACAACTCATGGCCAAGCATAAAAATAAAACATAATGATGATGGTAGCAATCCCCTGGAACCAAAAACTAGCAGAAAATATGTAATCTGGATACCACCAGACCCGGGGTGAATAAAAATAAATTTTGATGGATGTTCCAAAGGAAATCTGGGACTTTCAGGTGCTCGAGTTATTGCACAAGATGCAAATAGCAACATTATTGCATTAGCAACAAAGAGGCTTCATGAGGGGACAAATAATATTGTAGAAATTCAAGTAGCCTTGTTAGCAGTTAAATTGGGGAAATCGCTAGGTGGTGATAAAATACACTTAGAAGGAGATTCAAAAATTATTGTGGAGGCAGTAAAACTAAACACACACATAATTGGAAAATCCAAGGGGTGCTCTGGGAAGTGAGTAATATCTTACGACAGTATACTAATTATACTATCAGCCATACCCTCGGAGAAGGAAATAATGAAGCCGATAAAATAGCCAATTGGGCAATCACCTTTAAAAATCATGACTTCACAGTGGTGGAGGATTTTAGAAACATATGCTTTGAAAATGATGTATAGCAAAGGTGCATATTTTAATGATGGATGGGGTAGCCACTTACAAAATTTTGCATGGATTATTAATGAAGGCAGTGATTCAGAATGAGCCAAAAAGATTGTGAAGGATGCAAACCATATGTCCGTAGTATTAGATGGGACAGGAAGTTATGATGAAAATTTGTTCTTTCAAAAATAAGAGATTAATGCGAGAGGTGAAGGAACCTGCCGCACGAGTGAACAGATGGCCATAAAGATAAATGTGCTCCTCACGCTAAAAACCCACAACAGAGAAATTCAACTTTAACTTTGTTTATTTTTAGTTGTGATTGTGAGTTGAAGGTGTTCTCAGCCTCTGTGAAGTGAGAAGCGGAAACCATGGAAGAAAATTTCAGTCTTGACAACAAAAAGCAAATGAAGGTGTTCAAAGGTCCAGCCAGCAATGAACGGGTGGAAGGATTATTAAAAGTAAAGATGAAGGAAATGGTTAATGTGGTGCTCATAGTCATTGGCGAGCAGTTTTAAGAATGAAAGATGAAATGCCGAGTTAATTTGGACATAATCTCTGTGTTTGCTGTCTGGGGCTTGGAAATTTGCACAACCACAGAGGAAGTGGAAAGAGTCACGCGAGCCTTGTTTGATGAAGACATGTTAGGGGAGATGACATCCATTCTGGAGTGGATCATCCCAGGGATAGGCTTAGACATATTATAGTGTTTTGAGGAAGACGAAGATGGGAAAAGATTCAGCCTCATTCCTTTCTTAAGGTGTAGGGCCAATGTAGATAAACCGCTAATGTTCCAGCGAGCGCAAGAAGGTTGGGTCAGAGTGATTGAAGAGCTGGCTCGAGAGGAGAATAGAGCAAAGAATTTGGTAGGATTGTTTGCTCTCCCGATGCCAAGGAAGAAGCGAAACAACAGAGGAAAGAAAAGGGCCGCCCAGAAATAGGGAAAAATGTAGGTAACATAATAAGTTTTTTGGAAGCAATTTTTTTGAAAAAATAGTAAATGAAGGTAGATTTTGGGAAAGCACAACCGGTTGTGAGTAGGAAAATGCATCAAGTTTCTAGTAGAAGGGAAGATGACAAGCGTGGCATTTTTTGTAATCAACCAACTCATTCAACACAAATGCAAAAAGATTGGATTAGGATTAACTTTAAATTAGATTTAAATTTAATCACAGCTTAGAAGAATATTAGGATGTGGAGGAAAATAAATAAATTAGAATTTATTTAAAAGGGGGATTTTGTGGAGGAGCATATATTAAATGTAAATTTAATATTTTAGGGAAGGGTAATTAAATTATCTTTAGATACCACAGAATAATGAATTAATTTAATTAAATCAATAGATGAATATAACCTAAATAGTTAATTAACTAGAATTAACTATAATGCTAAGGGAATATTAATTAAATTAATATGAGTGTGTAGGGAAAATTTTAGATGTTTACATTTTGCCCCTCTTTGAAGCGGCGTTGAAAATAATGTCGGGTCAAAGAAAAGAAAATAAGATGCCCTAGAAAGAATAGGAGGACCTAGGGCGATGATGGTGCCCCCTCGAGAAAATAATATAAAAATAATAATTTTTTTGTAAATTTTTTCTCGAAAAGGTGGAAAGAGAGGAGAAAGACTAATTGCATGGCATATCAGGAAGAAATGGGGAAAAAATGGGGACGAGGGTGAAAAATGGGTCTCAAAGGGCCTATAAATAGGCCATTGGGGCGCTGGGAGAAGTCATTTTCACTCACAAAGAGCAAAAAAGAGAGAGAAGCGAGAGCAATGGCTGACCCTCGAGACTGTGCCCAGCTTGGAGAGTGTATCCAGACATACCAATGACCTGTAGACGTAATACCAACGGTGAATCTGACATGCCCTTCCTGTTAAGTTATTAATTTTGCATTTAGCTAGCATTTAATGCTCCAAAATTGGGAGAAAATGGTGTCGCGACGCAGACGACTATCAACCGATCATTGTCTACAAAGATGCCAGATTGAAGATTGACGCCTGTGAAGGAAGAGGAGGGGAGAAAAGATGATGGATTAGAACTATTGTCTACGCAAGCAGGGAGACAACGACTTAAACTGCCATCTCCACATATCGACGTATACGTTGATTGACGTTTGCGCGGGTTAATCAGCGTCTGTGCCGATTGACCCAAAAAAGGCAAAATTAGAGGAAGAGGAAGTAGGGGAAAGAAGAATTGATACCCTAGGCTAGGAAAAGGTCTGACAGGATTGACTTATGTGTGCAGGAGGATACAATACCATTCTGGTCCCGAGAGTCCTGGCCTGACACGATGGTACTATCAGATCGAATGACGAAGGAGAAGTGGGGACATGTTACCTTGTGTGACCTGGAGCATATACATTTGTGGCCACAATTGAGAGCGCATAATGCATTGATGATGACACTGATTGAGAGGTGACATAGTCTAACCTCAAGCTTTCACTTCCTGACATGCGAGGCTACCATCACTCTTTACGATGTCAACGGATATATCGTGTGCCGATCTGGGTGTTGATACTAGAGTATGTACATGAGGGTTTAGATCCCTATCTAGAGACAACATTTGGGCAGCCATACACCCAAATTTCGACATCGAGATAGTGGATGTCCTCCTCCACCTCTTCCAAACACATTGGTTCATTACTATGCAACAACAAAGTTTGGTGTAGAAGACGAAGAGATTCTATCAAGAGAGAATGATGACAATGATGGCATGGTGGATGAAGATATTACAAATACATATAACAACCATCTAGAAGGTAAACATATGCCATCATTATTATCTTTTCTAAAATTGGCAAATGCAGGGGTGAATGAAAAGTATTCTCATGAGAGTGGTGGCACAATTAGGCTCAATCAACAGTCTCAAATACTCACAAGGGATGAGTACCAGAAAATTTACATGGAGCAAGAAGCCAAAAAGAAAGAGATTACAAATTTGAAGGAAATAAAAAAGGAACAAGCAAACGAGAGAAAATTTACTAGAGCTATCGAGAGAGAGAGTTGAAAGAAGAAAAGAAACTAGAAAATGAAATGAAGAAGCAAAAGAAAGAACAACTATGAATGATACAGAGGCAAGAGAAAGAGCGGAAAAAGGAACAGGTGACAAGATTGAGAGAATTTGAAAAAGCAAGAATGGAGTTGGAAAAGTAGAGGCGTTTAAGCAACCCCAAAAATCTTATTCGATAAAATTCAATTCTCAGGGAGATGATTAACATTTACACCCCTGCATATTCATTTATTGCCAACTATCCAAACAATAATCAGATTTGTACAAGCCAATTGCAAATTCCCATAACACCTTCCAAGGAGCAAGTAAATGGAGGGTCCATTTCTAAAATTACAACCATATATAATGGAGGACCAAGTTCTAATATTGCAGCCATAGCTAATGATGGTAAGTGCTCCATTCTTCCCCCATGGATGGTGTAGGTTTACATAAATTCTATTTTGGATGGAAGGTAGGTATATGATTCATCACACCATATTTTTGGAAGGCACATGTTCCTTGAAAATGGACTTTTTTGGATGGAAGGTAGGTACATGATTCATCACACCATATGCAGGCTCCTTGAAATTGGACATATCATATATTTTGAAGTATTTTGGCTAACATCATATGTTGATCTAAACTAAGAGCAAATTATAACTTATGATGTAAGTTTTTTGTTGTTCCAAATTTGTTGGAATTGTGATGTTACTTGCGACCATATTATAAATAGGTTCAATTAGACACATCATATATTATGA
>MU227454.1:2028219-2041716 GCA_018584345.1 Thuja plicata | reverse complement strand
CACACACACATATATATATATATATATATATATATATATATATATATATATATATATATCCATGATGCATGTACATACCATATGTACGCATATATCCAACAACATATAATTAGCCTATATTTAATTACAAGAATTAAACTTATACATGAAAAAATAAAACAATAAACAAAATACAAATTCAATTATGGAAAGAAAAAAAGGATCATTGCCTTAGTGAGGTATAAATTAACTTCACCTGAAATCAATAGTGACTTCATCCTCCTTTTATGCAACTTAGTTTCATTTCCTATACATAAAAAAATTACAAAGCTATTACAAGTGAAAGATAGATACAAAAATAGTGCAAGTCAAAAATAGTAATTGCACAAAGCTATGGCTACCTCAGAACAAAATTTTCAGTAATATGTTATATTCAACTAATAATATTTACAAATTATCATTTGAAATCAATATCTTATAAATATAACCAGTTGCAAACTTCAACAAAAAATAACACCCAAAACCAGCTACAAACTTCAACAAAAAACAATACCCTAGAGTGATCCCTTGAAAAATTTCAACATTCACCTTGCCACCCATCACAACAAGGTCAATAACTTAGGCTACATGGAGCCTATCAATCTAAACAACTCTCCATGTTGAAGAGCCAACTTCTTGCTGTAGAACCCTGGAGAGCCTTCACTAAACACAAACTTCACCTCAGAATACCAACACCGAATCCAACTAGGGTAGCCAAAAACAAGCTCCCCCTCCAACACTCTTCATTTTCATAAAGTAGTCCCAAAATATTCATTGGCACCTTTCACAGACCAATCAATCCAGAACATGAGGTCTAGTATAGGCACCCACCGCCTTAAACCACATTCACCACTTACCTTGAGGAAACAAGAGAGACCCCAAGTATCTTCACAACTAGAAATAACACTTCTCATAAACCATAGCCGTCAACCATTAGGAGGAGGAAATGAACTAAAATCCTAACATCCTCTACTAAGAAGCACGATCTTCTTGGCAGGTTAGATCAACCCTACCAAGAAAACACCAGTCTCAAATATCTCAGACCGCTAGGGGCCACACCAACGAGTGATTTGAACTCGCCCAATGGGCCAAGTTAAGGCATGAAACATACATGAAAAATACCCCACATAAGCCCTACAAAAAGCACCAAAGAGAAGAGCATAAAAATGGGGGAAAAAACCAGGGAAATCACCCTCCTCCCTTCCAATAGTATTGTAAGAATCCTCAACACAAGAATCTTGATAAACACAGGGAATCACCACCACACGAGGACTCCACCAAGCAAGATAGGGCATGCAGTAAGGGCAGTCATCACCCAAAATAGATCTCGCCCAAAAGGGCCAAAGAATGACACCACTAACCCTCCAGAACTGGTCTACGTGAGTCCCCCACCGCATACCTACCCAATACGATGATAATCCTAAAGGATAATATTTTGTTATTAGTATACAAAGGAAATAGGTTTTTGAACCCGCGGTAACATAATCACGGAAAGACAGGTTATAGTGCAACTCAACACAAGAGTTCATAGAAGTCACCGAAAATGTTAAGTGCACTATCACGGACATACATTTTACTGTATAAACCGACAACACAATTTACAATGTAAACCGACAGACATATTCAAAGAGTAAACCGATAACACAGTTAACAAAGGAACCCGAGAGCAAAGACTACAGAGCAACCTGAGCACCAGTCTACTGAGAGATAATTTTAATTCTGAGAAATATGGATATGAGTTACACGATAGATAAAACACTTGAGTTGTATATTTAGCTTTATGCTTATCTTTAAAACCATTTCTTGATGGAAAACTAAAGCACATGTAATTGTTTTAATCAGTCTAACTGATTGAAACCATGCAAACTAGGAGATCAAGGTCAAGTTGTAAACCTTTGATCATAGAGTTTTATTGTAAATTGTGAAACCTAAAACAGGTCAATCCATTGTATAAATAGATGTAGTAATCAATCAGACAATGATGATTGTAGCCGCAACAGACATCTATGGATTAGACAGAGAGTTTTATGCAGAAGGACACAAAAGACAGAATTCAGTTATGAAGAACAAGATTCAAGGCTACCGGGCATAACAGAGGTATTAATCAATCACTATAGGTGATACATATACATTGTGAACTTAAAGGATCTGTATTCAACAATTTAGGATTGCATACTATCAGGTCAACAAGTATTTTTGACTACTCTCTAACAATTGTAGAAAATAGAAGAAATCCTTTAAGAAGGTGGACTTAACAGTCTTTATGTAAATCTCTTCACCGAGTGCACACTTAACAGTGTTGCTAAATATCTTAATAGAGTAGACCTTACCAAGTCTCAAATGTTACTCCTAACAGGGTAAGATCATCAAAAGTGATCACACTTGAAGCCTTAACCAACACCTTCCATTCTGCAGATAGTGAAGCTTTGTGGGTTTCATCGCCACCGCAGTTTTTACCTTCTAACAGGGGTTTTCTGTGTTACCAATTCTTGTGTCATGTGTACTTACATTTCATGAATGTTTCTATGAATGTTCACATGCAATTAAGTTTATATTTTGATATTACATGCATAAGATAGAAAAACATCAATGGTCGGTAATGCAAGAACAGATTACTAAAGGATAAAGAGATAAAAGTTTTAAGGGTACTGATTCACCCCTCCCCTCTCAGTACACACCATTCCATTATTCCAATATAGGATTGTAGATAAAGGATGTGGGAAGTGGAAGAGACCACGTCTCAGGTAACAATACCATCGAGAGTCACAAGCAGACGCTTAGAATCAAAAGCAATGAATAAAAGCACTGTAAGACAACCTAGAAAGGGGGCATACAAGGCATGTTTGAAGGTGTGAGACACCACAAAGTACACCAATGAGCCAAACAAACTCGCACCACCCACATCGTCGCTAATACTAGACACAACTCCTCACACAATCCCCTCCAAATGCAAGTCCCGACCCTAGGAGCATGCAACTAGAGAGAAGGGGGACCCATAACAAAGAGCACACGGCTACAGAAATCCTCCAAGATAGAAGACCAAACATCCAGGCAAGGAGTAATGTACCCCAAGAAGGCTAGAAGATCAAAATAAAACTACAGGAATCCATAAAGCCCAAAAGGACCTCATTTTCACAAACCCCAATAGAAACCACAAAATGTAGCAAAGTAGGGGTAAAATAGAGCACCAACTACACAGACACCTTCCCATTGCCACCAGAGTCATCCTCCTCTTCAGAAACTTTCTCCCCAGAAAGCTCAGAATTTGAAAACCCAACCCCGCTCCTCTTCTTGCTCAGAGCCATCTAAAGGTTACTTTACTTACCAATTTGTGTATTCTATTGGTTTGTTGATGTTATTGATAGTGATATTATGAAGTTTTTGATATTTGTAGTTGGTTATTAATGTGTTGTTAATGTATTACTACTGTCCTTTCTACTTATTATACACCCTCTAAGTCATTGTGTAAGGGACAACATCCTTGTTATGCTCCTTTTAATATTAAAAAAATAACCAAACAACTACTTTTTCAAAAATATTGAAATTTGTCTCATAATACATAATATTTGTAAAATATGAAAAGTGAACCACTACAAAAGGTAATCAAAACCTTCAAGAATTTAAGTTTCAACCCTCCATTCAAAATATACCTTACACATGTATATTTAATCAAATATAAACTATAATTCAAATACGATACTCATTACACAAATAATTATAGAATTTTTTTTATTGAATAAATTTGGAATAAAAAATATTTACATAAAGAATACCTAGCAGTCCAAAAAGGAGCTGGAAAAAAGAGGTTTAGACCATATCAAACTACCTATATAATTATAGAATTAAAGGATGTCTATCAATTCAACAAAATAATCCCATGTCCGAATTGAATAAGACAAATGAAAGAATAATAAAGTTAGAAATTTGAAATATATTATTAAAGTTTAAAACACTTCGGTGACTAAATAGCTATTGGTTTTGGAATTATTCTCCTCTTTAGGTCCCCACTACGGAAAATATTTGATTCTTTTTATGACCCATTTGTACTTTTCTGTCCACATGAAAAGACTAGGCATTCGAGTTGTACAATGAAAATTCAAAGTAAGAAACCCATTTAGGAAAGCATTCATCATAATGAATGAATTTTATTTCCAAAGTATTTGTACAAGGAACGAACTACATTTTAATAGTTTACCCGAACGTACAAACTATTTTATTTAGCTTTCAAATGTCCTAGGTAATCCAAGAAAATTCAAAGTGGGTAAAAGTACAAACCTGTATCACACTTTTATAAAGGAAAAGGACCACAACATGCAAACTATTCAACTTTAACGACATAAAAAGTGGAACTTATATTTAGAATTTGAGGATGATCTAAATTGGTGAAATGTGTAAAAATGGATGAAGCTTATGCCTATAATTTTTAAAAATTTTTTGAACAAGAATTGACATAGTTTTTTAATTTTTGAAGTCCATTTTTCAATTGCTGAAAACTGCTAAAAATCTGGGGTCTATTTCCCACCAAACAAGTATATGCAAGTAATCTATTTTTCCTTTGATTTCAAAATATGCCATAGATAAAATGTATAGCTAGAGCAGAAAAGAAGAAAGATTGGTTTTCAATGTATATTTTCTCCGTTATAACTGCTCAAAGTTGAACTTATCTAAAATCTACAGTTTTCATCTCCCACCAAATTTCCCCTATCAAATCTACACCATTCAAAAAAAAATTACATATTCTTGAAGAGGACTCTCTCCTCTAGTGTTAAATATGAATTTTAATTTTTTTTGATATGATTTACTATTTATTTATTTATTTGAAGCAACATCTTCTCGAATGTTAAAATACCTACTTGTTGTATTTTGAAATTATAATATATTAGATCTAATCAAAATACTATAAAATTTATATGACATGACTGTGAGCTCTACAAAAGGGTATTTTTTTTAAATATCATTAAAAAGAGTAGGGTTTTTTGAAACATCAATTTTCTGAAATAATTTCATTTCTTTGGTAATTGGTATAAAACATGCATTTAATAGACATTTCCAATTGGAAAAGTTTAACCACTTATCTAGCTTAGCTAGAATGAACCTAGCTAGACCATATGTTTGACGAAGATTATTTTTTATTTAGAAATACGCAAATTTAGCTATGCTGATAAGCGGTCCTGAAACGTGACACAACTTTGTGCTTTTACCCAAGTAAGAAACCCATTTAGAAAAGCATTCACCATAATGAATGAATTTTATTTTCCAAAATATTTGTACAAGGAACAAACTAAATTTTAATAGTTTACCTGAACGCACAAACTTCACAAATTAGAAGTGCAAACCACAAAGGTCTCTCAAACAACCTAACGAGTTATCTATCCAAGACAAATGCACAATGCATGGATGGTAATGTGGCGCATGAGCATCCTACATGCATAAAAAACTAGAATTGCCATAGAAAGAGGCCAGACAATTGCACAACATCTTGAATATCAAGAAGAACAAAGTACAATTTTACAACAAATTTAAGTAATTGAAATGAAAGTACTAGATGTAATCAAACAATTGAAGTGACAATGGAAATAGAGTTTAAAAATGACCAAAATTGTTTAAGCTCACAAGCTTTCTCCAATCAACTCCATTTGTACCTACACACATAAGATCAAAGAAACGGGTTGGGTGGCCATATAAGGGTTTGCCTTGCTCGAGCATTAACGATGATATGATTATAGAAAAAAGTGAAATTACTAAAAAAATTGCAAATTTTATGGGGTTTTATCCCTTGTTTTTGTTGATTTTGTTTTGTTGTTGTCTAATGTTTGGTTTGCGGTTGGTATTTTTTGACTAGAATATTTTGATGTAATAGGGCTTCAAGTCCCTTTAAAACCTATTTTCTTTTAATAAAAAACACCCCAACATGGTTTGAACTATGATGGAAAGAACACCACCACATCAATTGAACCATCACAACATGCCAATGCCAATGATTTAAATTGAGTTTTAAGATATACTTGTTTTTGATATTAGCAGCAGCAAGAGGGTGCTAACCCGAGGTACATAATAGCTAACAGGACAGACTTAACAACATATTAAATCAGCACCGTCAGCTCAGTAGATAAACAAGTATACTATCTACCTCTATCAAAAACCACAACAAAAAAGCTAAATCAGCAGTGGTAAGTGTCCCACTAATTAACAGTATTAGAGTTAGATAACCAAAAAGAAATACGAAGCCACACAGGGCTATTTAACATAAGTAAAGTCTAAATCTTAAAACAGAAACGACTGGTCAAAATATAAGGCTTGGGGTCTGCAGTGTGACAACATTCAACCAAAATATACTTGTTAAATTAATATAGAATGAACTTTTTTAAATTTAGTTTGAATTGTTTAAAAAAAGTAATTCAAGTAAAATATGATTGTTGACTTTATTTCCAATTAAACTAGCAAAAATATCTATAAAAAATGCAAGAGAGCTGTCAATAGGAAGTTATTTTGTTTACTTAAAAGATATTTTATTTTAGTTTGAAATAATTTTATTTATTACATATAGGATACCTAGATTTCATTGTGTTTACATTGTTTGTTATTTTTAGTACTTTTTGTGATTTTGTTATATTTTGTATTCAAATCTTTTTAGCAATAAAACTATTGAAGAGGCTTAAATCAAGGGGACAATAACCAAAACACCATGTTTTTTACTTTGACTATATCATTACCACCTTTACCAAAGATTTTTTTGTTTTATTTTTGAGAAAGCAGACAATTGTTATCTTGATAATATTAATTTTTAAGTGTACTCATTGACATTAATTAAAATAGCTCTCTTCAAAAAAGAATTGCATAAAATAGAAAAGATATTAGACATCAAGAAAGTGTTCACATTGGTTAGCACAAATTTGAATGGATAGTCTCAAATGGTACTTTTTTCTAATGGACGTATTCAAAATGACTATCCTTGTTTCATTCTCAATATACTTCCTTTATATACTATTTTTGATTTATCTATTAGTAACAAACCTTTTACTATGATTCTCATATGTACTAATTTTAGACATCCAAAATTAAGTTATATAAACAATAAATTTCTATAGTTTTTCCTTTATCTACTTGTTGATTCACCAAGGAGCTTTCTAGAGAAAATTTCACCCTCAAATTTGGTTTCAACATTAGGTTAATTATTTTATTATTAGTCATTTTAACTTTTACAATAAGATACTTTGTTTCAATTTTTTTTAAAAAAATTATATATTGTTTATATTTAGAAATATTCTAAAATCTTTTAGATTGTGAATCTAATAAAATTAAAGTTTTGTTTGTTGAAATCATTTGTTTTTACATTCATTTAAATAATAGACATAATTTTGTAATAATGATATTGAACATGAGATTTATCATATTGTATATAATTTTATTTTTATATCTATTAAAAATAATTTTTTTTTAATTAATTTTTTTTTGGAGTATTCTCATGCCTCCCCCAAGATTCTATTAAGAACATGATCCAAATAATTATTTTAGTCAAAGACAAGTAACTAATAGAAACACATGGTGGGTGATATGAAAATCTACCCAAGGACAAGATTGGGGAATGAATCAATTCTTAAATTTTGAAGGTAGTATCACTATCTATTTGAGTGGATAAATCTTCAACATATCCGTTCAAAAGAAGATATATTTTGAATAATGTTCTTTTATGTTAGGTAAATAGGCATGCCATTGAAGAATCCAAAGTGTGCTCTCTATTGAATAATTTATTAGCTCTATGGAATTTAACACATTTTCAGGTATTCAAAAGAATGACAAAGAGATGAAGCTAGAATTATGGCAAAGCTATCATAAATTATATAAAATCCCAAATCATTACCTTTGCAATCAATCCAAACCAAGAAGAAGAGCCACAAAAATGTAAAACACAGGAATCTCGTGGATACGAGAATAACCATGTGTGGTCCCTTGGTCCAGGAGATGGTTTACAGCCAATTGGGGTGGAAATGATGAACGCAACGGCATATGCAGCTATTAATAAAAGTGGCCTTTGGAATTATGTACAGCAGCAAATATCGTTTCTGTGCAACAAATCTGCTCAGCCTTCCACTTCTTCCACCAACAATGCTCTTTGACAAATACTCTGATCTTCGTCTACAGGCATCTAAACCAGCAAAGGAAGAGCTTTGATATCTTAGCCTTAGGGCATCTTCCTCTTGCACATTGCACAGAAGACAGGTAATGGAGCCTGGGAAGTCAAGGGCAAACTCATAGTCGGAATCCTCAGAACAGCTTCACAAAATTAAAAATGGTAGAAAGGAGCAAAGGCTATATTGAAGTGTATATGCGCGGGCGGAAGATTGGGCGGGAGGGATTCAAAATAAGCCGTAGCAGTGACCAGTGACTGTCACTGCAGAGAGTGAGAGGAGAGCGAACGGAAATGGAAGTCTTGGGAGGGCCCACACTAAGCGTCCACGCTTTCCACGCTTCGTGTGTGATGATTAAGCCCGCCCCAAGTGGGCAATGTCTATACAGCCAACGAAAACGTAGTATGTTACCAAGAGGACACTTAGTCATTGTTTCCAATCGTCTTTATATTTTTAACGTTTTAGTTGGCTATTTAGCCAATACCCCGAAGTGTAGAGGCGTATGTACTTGATAAATCAATAGTTTAGCCTCGTGGACGTTAATTTTTTTTTATAATTTGCGGATCTCTACGCCAAACATATTTGCAGAGTCAAATTTCTTCAAGTCAGAATTTTCTCAGTCAGGATTTGTAGCTTGAATTGGAGAAATCGTGGGGAATGGATCGTTGCACGGAGCCGCTGTTAAACAATGGCGTTAAATATTACGATAACTGCCCCGGCTGCAAAGTTGATCTGCGTAAAGCAACGCAAAAGGGCTTACCTATCAGAGATTTGAGCCTTGTTGCGTTGCTTGTTCTCTGCAATTGTAAAAATCTCCACCTTTCCTTACTATTGTTTTACCTGTACTGCTCTTCATTTTTTCTTCTATTGCTAAAATTTGTGTTTTCTTTCACCTGGTTTTGCAACTATCAAAGGCTGTTTAATATCTTTGTACGCTTAATTTAAAATCTGATGCTCTGTTTTGTTAACTTATTTGAGATTTCTGGTCTAGTAAGAAGACTGAAAGAAAATCTGCATGAATTTATGTGTAAGCTTGGCTTTTCAAAAATTGGTCGGTGAAGAATTGGAGTCGTCGACTTTTAAGCTAAATATTTATCTGAAAGCCTGTTACTGAAATTCATTAGGCAGCTATAGGTTTTGTTTTAGCTGACTTCTGCAGCAGATGAGTTGTTTGGAGTTTGGAAAATAGTTGTGTAAACGTTGGAGGTTACATATTCTGACGTTATGTATGCTCGTGTCTTGTGGAAATAACTCTTTATTTATTTTTAATTATATGGTTTGTTTGTTTTCCAGAGGATGGAACTCCGGACTTCTGCAAAGCAAAAAATCTTTTGTTTGATTTTTATTCCGTATAACATAGTTTTATCGATACTTATATTTTGTTTCGGTGTTTGGGCGTTTTGCAGCTCTTCCGATATCTTCCTTGTTCCCGTTTCTTTATTTTATGGTATGTCTTTTTCCTCAATCTGCAACTATATCGTAATTTCACATTTTGTTTTCTTCAACTATACGTGTGTTTTTCCGTCCAAAATCGTGATTTCTGGAAAACTATCAGGAGCTCTTCGTTCGATTTTATTAATCTCTTTTTAAATTTCGGAATTGTTTAAATTGGCAAAATAGTGAATCTTAGTTAAGTAAAATCCATTTTTATAATTATAAATGCAGGCAATGAAGAGCGCGTGGGACAAAATATTATAGTTTGCGGTCGTAATCGCTCTTGATTATTGTTAGGTCTCTGCATCAATGTGCAGGCATAAAATACGCCATAATCAAAATCTAACTTTTGAAAGTTTGGGGATTAATCTTTATCTTTTCCCCACTGTTAAAACGACATCAAATTCTTTCCGTAGTAATGAAATAAATTCTCTACGCTGCGAAAGACAATTCGTCCAAACACGAAGCCTTTTTCTGTTAATTGTCCTGTTGTCGTTTTCTTTTTAGTGATCATCGTCAATAACAAATCATTTGATCTTTTCCTCTTTATTGTTGGACAAGTCTCCATGCACTTTTCGTTAATTGGTAGGTTCAGAACTTTGCAAACACAGAATCCAGTATTTTTCTTTTGGAACTTTGTTAACTACCCATGGCAAAATTGTCGCCTCTTTAATCTTTATGTTTTTATTGGATCGTTCATTTCGCATGACAAATGTCAGCTGAAAGTAAAGGGGAAATATCAAACCGCGAAGTGGGTTTTGAAAGCAAATTCGACTGCTTTTTGTATAAGGTTTTCTGCAGTGTTTCACGGATCCTGGGAGATGGGGGTGGTGGGCAGGGATGCGGGAACAGGAGATGAGTTTAAGGGATGATAAATTATTTCTGCGGGAGGAGATTTACAAAAATAATATTAACATTCATAAAAAGGAATTATAAAAAATTAGTAAAGGAAGTGTAATTTATGATTATGTAAAAAGAAGCTGAAATTTATACAAAAATTGTTATGTCGTCAAGACATTCTGTATGAGAGATAACAATATTACTATGTCTTAATTTCTATCTGGAGTGAAAATTGTATTAGATTTTGTAGGGATCATCTTTTCTATTGTTTCCTTCCTTCAAAGCCAACCAAGTTGTAGAAAGTCTGAACAAATTATGACATCATTTCTGCATTTGTGGTTTACTATAACCTGTCCCCGTTCATCAACAGTACCAGGCCTCAGCATTTTTCATTAAGTGAATAAAAGTAGATAAACCAATCCCAGCCAAATTTTGAGTATCAATCATGAGCTTTGACATGTTCACAAATAAGGCTTCCGCATGTTCACAAAAGGCATTCACTAGAGATTAGAACTTGACAAAAAAATGCACAACAAATTGTAGTGCCAATGTACATGTGTGAAATCCAAGCATCTTTATCAAGATTATTATTTATAGTTTCTGAATCATTTAATTGTAATCATAGTGGCATTACTCAAAATCAATATTTTGACTCGGCAAATCAAAAGGAAATGATTTGCTTAGGATTTAATCTGGTGCAGAACTAGAGCTAAGATTTGGCAAACTTCCATGGGGTCCAAGGGCAGCTCCCTAGACACATGCTCTCTTGCAATACATGGTATGTTTATGGGGTGAAGCCTCTGTCACCAGCTCTCTTGCAATACATGGTATGTTTATCGGGTGAAGCCTCTGTCACCAAGTCAAATTGAAGCCTTGGAGGCCACAAGGACATTCATGACGCACACACCTTTTTTCCTCAGAAACTTTTAATTTTAAATGACTATTTTTTAAGTAAACCATAGGGTACTTCCTCTTCCTCATGCTCAATTCCTCTTTTTGTGATTAGAGTTAATTTATAATTTTTATTTTTATAATTTTCCACGTTTTTATTATTGTGGTATAGGGATGCCATGCCATCCCTAGCATGGTTGAGGGATGGTTGCATGTCCCCTGTCTGCCCCAGGGACTGCATGATGGTCTATTCCTGAACACTCCCTGAATGGAAATGTCTATGGAAGGTGGACAGTTCATCCTCATTCCGCAGTCCCTGGGATGTCCCCATCCCCTATAACAACAGTTTTTTCCTTGGGGTGCTTCCCTGGAGAACACTGGAAACAGAAAAGTTAACTTTACACCATTGTATGCAGAGTCCAGACACATGATATCACGATTACCTATGAAATTTTCAAATGTTTATTTACATAAATTAATGTTCGTTGATGAAGTCTCCTTACTTGGTACTTTCACATCACTTCTAGAATTGTAAAGAATTGCCAAAATGACTCTATAATCTCCAATGGACAAAGTAGAATTGTTGAAGTAAGATGAGTAGATGAAAATAATTTCCAGTGTCGACATTATTTGATTCAAGACACACAATTATCTCACACGTGTTGCAGCATGGAAGGCAATGGCTTCAACATAGTTGACATCATGAATTTTAAAAGCAGAAGTCTTCTTTGAGGTATCGGGAGTCTATGCACCTAAATTGCATTCATTTTTATAAATTAGCTTCATTGATAATATTATGCTCATATGCATGGACATAAAAACAATTATCTGTTGGAATAAATGAAGTAGAATGGTTATGAAGTGCATTGATAGGAACATGGTCAACACCTGGTTCGGCACCATTGGCTTGAGAAGCATTGCCATAATTTCTGCTTTCAGCATAAGAGGGCTGCCTCACCTATTTAGCGAGGGGGACCTTATTATAAATATTCTTTCATCCTTCCTTTTTAATAGGCAACATCCATTGTCATGATTGACTTGATCACCAACATCACT
Source organism: Thuja plicata (assembly GCA_018584345.1). Taxonomy (NCBI): domain Eukaryota; kingdom Viridiplantae; phylum Streptophyta; class Pinopsida; order Cupressales; family Cupressaceae; genus Thuja; species Thuja plicata. The sequence continues at coordinate 2,029,348 of MU227454.1, read as the reverse complement.
CCAACGTTCCTTGATGCTGAATCACTTCCTTGGGCATTACTACCATTAGTTCTCAGGCTGCAGATGATAAAAACGCTCGAGAGATAAAAGTAATACTTCCATAGAGCAGTCAATGGGCTTCCTTTGCATTATTTTAAAAGATATCATTTCTTTTTCTCTGAAATAGCTAAAGAATTTCAGTTAAAACCAACCAAGTGTTGTCGGGTGTAGTGTAAGGATGCGTCGATTGGGAATTAGTTAGGTCCCAGGAGTGACCACGTGGGATTTGCTACAAAAGGCATTCGAAAAAGAATTTAGGCTCCTCCGAGACGACAATGAAATCGTCTCAGAAATATACGGAACTAAGCAGGGAAAGAAGGAGACCGTACGGACTTATGGGCGACGGCTAAATGAACTTGTCAGCAAAATGGAAAGTCAGCCAGCCGACGGCTTAAAGAAAAGATGGTTCGTAGAAGGACTACAGTCGCACCTCCGGAGGAAGATGAAAATAGTTCCTCCCACCTCTTACGATGACGCTATAACCGGGCAATGGACCTAGAAAGCGAGCAGAAGACGTCAAAGAAAAAGAAAAAAAACCAGTCTTCTTCCTTCGAGGAGGACGAGGATGAGGACGGGGACGACACTTCAGGAGAGGAGAGCGGCAGTGATAGAGAAGCGAAGAAGAAAGTCACTGCCCTATAGAAGGACATGGAACGAATGCTCAAGGAGTTCAAAAACTTGAAGAGGAGCACCAGTAGAAACGATGAGGGAGAGTTGTGGTGCACGGACTGCAAGGAGGCTGGTCATATGAAGGGGGCATGCCCCAAGAAAATGTTCTGTGATATTTGCCAAATGGCAGGTCATTCCACAAAGGAATGTCTGTTCAATATGAAGACATGAGGCAACCAACATTTCTTGTTCACACAGGAGCCGACAACCTCCACAGCCACGGGAAACACACAAAACACAGCCTCGTCTGGCGGCTATAGGAATGATAACCGTCGTGGAGGAAGAGGAAACTGCAACAATAATACTGACGGAGGTAGGAGTCGCATCCAGTACGATGCCACGGGGAGGCCAATGATCCAATGCCGGGCATGCAGCCAATGGGGACATTTTGCAAGGGAGTGCCCGAAGGGAGAGAAGCCGC